>WOXC01010123.1:0-153160 GCA_011680675.1 Gymnobelideus leadbeateri | reverse complement strand
AATCCCAAATGGGGTCACAAAGAGTTGGACGTGACTGAGTAACATTAAAAACAGCTAAATCACCCAGCTAGTTAGTGGAAAATCTAGGATTTGAAATCCAATATTCTTTCAACTGTACCAACCACTCTGCCTCTCATATGCAAGGAAACAGTCATTTGAGCTCTGACAAGAAGGGAATCAAATGTAAGCAGGGAATGAAGAGGTCAAACAATTGGACTAAAAACTCCATGAGGGCAAGACCCAAGTCTTATTCTTGCCCTGAAACTGATACAGTCCCTTGAAT
Organism: Gymnobelideus leadbeateri; assembly: GCA_011680675.1. Classification (NCBI taxonomy): domain Eukaryota; kingdom Metazoa; phylum Chordata; class Mammalia; order Diprotodontia; family Petauridae; genus Gymnobelideus; species Gymnobelideus leadbeateri. Next base: position 152,877 of record WOXC01010123.1, on the reverse strand, counting down.
GGGGCTGGATACATGGCAGGCTTGGAATACATGCTGCCAATTGATCGAATGAACCAGTGTGTGCTGATGTGATTCTGTGTATGTAGGCATATGTGTGTTTGTACAACATTCACCAAAAAAACACAAGTGCCAGGCACAGAGCCACAACACATGACAAAACATCCAACCATGTAGTCGACTCCTTTAAAATAAAAAGAAAATAAAGAAGAAAAAAAACAGATTCCATTTTGTAACAAATCTAGTTAGAGTCACTCCAACTGGCATGATAAGATTACATGTCTGCAATGAGGTAAATGCCGCATCGCGAATTCCCCAGTCTGTTTGCCAAGTCGCCAGACTGGATCCAATGCCAGAACACATATCCAGCTGTCCCAGGAGTACCAAGCTGTGGCCTCCTGTGACAGACCTCGCTGCCGATGACAAAATCCCCTCTTCACAGCTAAGCCTGACCACCCAGGAGGCTGCTGGAGACGGCAGCCCCCGTCCCACCCCTGCCTTCCAGCTCTTTGTCTTTCCAGTCTGATTTTAACATCCTCTGCGATCACATTAGGAAAAGGGGGCCTCTCATGGTTAGTTGTCTGCTTCCACGATGAGAATATAATGACATCCCTGGTGTCGCTCTCCCTCTCCCCCCCCCCCCCTTCTCTATCTCTCACTGTCTCTCTTCCTCTCTCTCTCCCTCCCTCCCTCTCTCTCTCTCTCTCTCTCTCTCTCTCTCTCTCTCTCTCTCCTCTCTCTGTCCCCCTCTTCTTTCCCTTCCTCCCTACTGCTCTTTCTCCTTTCCTCTTTCTCTTCTCTCTCCTTTTCCCCTCCCTCCCCCCTCTTTTTCTCCCTCTATCTCTTCTCTCTCCCCTCTCTCCTCTTTCTCCTTTCCTCCTTCCATCTTTCCTCTCTCTCACTTTCTGTGTCTCTCTCCACCCTCCTTTCTCTTCTGTCTCCTTTTTCTCCTTCCCTTCCTCCCTCCCTGTCTCTCCTCTCCTCTTTCTCTACCTCTCCCCTCCATCTCTGTTTCTGTCTGTCTCTAACTGTATCTCTCCTCCCTCCATCTCTCCTCTTTCTCTTCCTCCCCCTTTCCCCTCCTTCTCCTCTCTCTCTCTCTCTCTCTCTCTCTCTCTCTCACACACACACACACACACACACACACACACACACAGACAAATGTGTACAAACACACATATACATACGGCCATTCAGAAATACTCCTGTTCAATCACATGACTGGACCAATTTTTCTATATGATCCTGGGCCATAAAAGGGATATTTTTTAAAACTTCCAATGGAGGAAATAGGGATTGATAGGGGTACAGGCAAACTTCCTCTTCTCTTCCTCCCTTTGAAGTAACAGATCAGAACCTTTTTAGGCCCTGCACAACTTAACGTCTGACTCATCATGGTAAAACTAAGTGGTAGGAAGCAGGGTCACAGAAATAGGGAGTACCACCAAGTGCTTCCTAGTACCTGTGACCTAGGGGCATGATACTTTCCAACCACTCATTTCCATCAGACATATATTAAGTACCTCTTGTGTGCAGAATCTTGTGCTAGGCTTGGAAGTGACAAGGATGAAATGTAGGACAAATAATCCCTACCCTCAGGAAGTCTTCAGTCTATTAGAGGGAATCATAGTTGTAAACAATTAAGTTTGATATAAGGCAGAATGTGGCAGGTACAAATGGGAGGTCTGATGAAGCTTTGTGAGAATTTTAAGAAGAGACTGGGGAAAAGGTGAGGAGGAGGGGTGGTTTCAGGGAAGAGGACTGTTGGACTGGATTGAAGGTGGCATCTGAGTCTAGGCTTAAGAGAGGGGGCCCATCAGATAGAAAGAGGAGGCTATTTCATTGTGGAGAAGCATCTGGCCTCTCTAGAACTCAGTTATCTCACTGATAAAATCTAGTTGAAATAGATGGTCCCTAGGCTCACTTCCAGCTCTAACTGAATATCTGTGGGATTAACCACCCACTACAATGTAATGATGCCCCTGTTCTCCTATCTACACCTCTTTTAAGGGCCAGGCCAGGTGCCATGTTCTCCTTAGACCTTTCCACGATCATTCTGATTCCTATGAATCTTTTTTTCTTGAACTTCTGTTGCCTCAACAATTCAAACTTTGCCACCCATCACCATATTATATACTATATTGTTCGCCAATTTTTTCATTGTGTTAGATTCTTTTTCTCAAGCATATTATAAGTTTCTCATGGGCAAGAACACCATTTTGTATGTCTGACAGGGCCTAGGTGGGCACAAGGGGAGCATCCACTAAATACTCGTGAAACAACTCATTAATTCAAAGCCCTTCAAAATGATAAATTCAGTGACCAAATAGAAGAGCCAGAGCCATACATGTTGGACAAGAGAAGGCGCTGCTGAAGGAATTGTACTAAGGAAATCATCAGGCTTGTCAATTGTGGAGTTATTCTGTGGTCAAGATGGAGGGACAACCAACCAGTCAGATTTTATGTAGACAATTCAATCGAATGGGCATTGGTGATGCACATACTGTGTGCTAAGTACCAGGGATCCAAAGATCGTCGTCCAGTCGTCCCTGCCCTCAGAAAGCTTACTCTCTGCTGGATACTTCACATAGCCACTGAGCTGATAATTCTGGGTTAGCTCTCTGTTAGGGCAAGTTGTGGTGTTTACATGGAGCTCAACTGGGTACATGGAAATGTTGAATTTGGTGAAGGTGGGAGGGAGAGGTGGGGAGGGGGCATCATTCAGTAGAAAGAAGGTGACTACACAGGCAATCAGGGGCCTCATTTCCAAAGAAGAAGAGGGTTGGGCTTAACTTAGACTATGAAACACATGGATCAGCTTCACAAGGCAGTCAGGAAGGGTCATGGATAGAAACCCTGGCTCTGGCCTCTTGTTCTTCAAAATCTCAATAGCATCCTTGTGCTTTCTTACAATGATCTAGAAAGCGTATATTTCCCCGCTGCTAAAAACCCAGTTTGGTTCTAAGTGCATGACAACTGGATGCCCTGGATTTTCTAGGACAGCCTTGATTTAAAGAAAAGAGTAGACTTTTAATGAGCCTTTGCAAAAAGAATATACTCCACCAGTTCTTGTGCCCTGATTTTTTGGTTCAGAAAATATGATCTGTAAAGCTCTGAGGAATCTGGGAAAGCGGGGGAGGCAACATGATGCAAAGATGGGTCTGGAGGGAGAGCAGCTAAGTTCATACCTTGGCTCTGCTACTAACTACATGTGCTATACAGGTAACCCTGGGCAAGTTTTGGCAGGAGATTTAATGTCCTTAGGCCTCAGTTTCCTCCCCTGTAAAAGCAGGGGTTGGACCAGAAAACCTCTAAAAGTCGCCTTGAACTCTAAATCTATGGTCCTATGACTTCTAAGGTCCCTTTCAGTTCTAAATATCCGTAATCCATGAATTAACATATAGAATTCTGGTGGCATTCACTAGGCAGACATTTATCAAATACCAGCTGGGCACAGAGAAACATAGTTAAGACATGACTTGTATTTTGTCTTAATGGTACTTAACCATAATTCGAAAGTACGACATGTACCTGTACCCAGAATACGTGCCAAAGAAAGACCCAGGCCAAGTGCCATGTATGATCTGCAGGGGAGAGACATCATTACTGACTGGGGAAATCAATGAAAGCTTCCTCGAGGAAGAGGCACCAAAGATACACTTTAAATGATATATAGGATTTCAATGGTAGGACAGAAAAATGGAACCTACTCTATCCCTTCCCCTGTTCCTTCTTTTCACCTACTTGAGCCCCATGGCTAGTATTAAAAGCCTCCATTTGCTATGAAAGGTTTTTGGACATTTTGCCCAACTCAAGTAAACTGGTATCCCTAACACTGCTTTTCTTCTGACACTGTGGATTAGTGCACTGAACTAAAGACCTGAGTTCAAATCCAACCTCAGACACTTCCTAGCTGTGTGACCCTTTTGGCCTCAGTTTCCTCATCTGTTAAAGGAGTTGGAGAAGGAAATGACAAACCACTCCAGTATCAATGCCAAGGAAACACCAAATGGGGTCACAAAGAATCAGCCATGATTGAAATGACCAAAACAACCCAATAATGATTTCAATTTAATTCAATTAAACTCAACAAGCATTTTGTTAAATGCTTACCACAGGAAAGCTACCATGAAAGGTAGCAGAAACATGAAGTTGAGAGATGATGATATGATTCCTCTCAGGCTCTGAATCAAATAGTGGAACTACAATAAGAGTAGTTAGCATAGATATAGCACATTAAGGTTCACAAATATTATCTTTTTTGACCCTCACAATAACTTTGGGAAGTTGGTACTATTATTATCCCCATTTCACAGATGAGAAAACTGAGACAAACAGAGGCTAAGTGACTTGCCCAGGGTCACACAGTGTCTGAAGCCAGTTCCAAACTCAGGTTTCCTGACTCCAGGTCTAATGGTCTATCTACTGAGCCACTTAGCTGCCTGTGAATGAATAAGTATTATGCAAGGTAGAGTGTCATAAGGACAAAGGAGAAATCATGAGCCATTTCAGCATCTTCCTTCCACGGGTGTACGACTCCAGGCTCTGTTCAGTTTTCTTTCTTTTGGGGGGTGGAGGATGGGAGTTTGCATGAGGAGAAATGTGATCTTTATTTGGACCAATCCACATTAGGCTTCTTTACCGGTGCCCAAACAATTATTTTTCTATACTGAGCAAGCCCAGTGTAGACTCAGCAGGCAGTTCAGGCTCTGCAGGGGAAGGAGCAGAGCCTTGGAAACCATCCCTGCATTTGGACATTCCAAAACTCTTTGAGTTATATGCAAAACAACATGCAAATTAGTCCTTCTTTCTTTTTTCTCCTTGACACTGTACATTTGGTAGAAGGCTGTCATTGTCTGCTGCCTGAATATTACAAACTGGTCACCTTGGTGAGAGGAGTCCACACAGCAGAGGGTCCCCAGGCCCCTCAGAAGCAGGCTCTGGTGCCTCAGCCAATGCTAATCAGAGGCAGAAAGGGAGAAGCCAGTCCTTTCTAAGGCACTGAGCCTCAGAGGCAGTGACCATGAGGAGGACATGGCCAACGCAGACCAGCAATAGGAGAAGCTGCCTGCGCTCTTCTGGAAGCAGCCCAGTTCAGCCTAGCAGGCCCCTTCTCCCAGGGCAAGGGGAAGAATGAGAAGACAGGTCCTGCTGCCAAGTGGTGGGGTTGAGAAGGAAGGCCAGCTGGACCAGGGGGTTCCAGAAACCACAAAGGAAGTTGCTGGACAGGGGATAGGCGGCAATAGTAAGGGCCACTGTGCCAGAGGAGACATGTGGCATTCATAGAAAGGGACCTACAGTTTGGAGAGGAGCTGCTCTGAGACACACACAAGGGTCATGGGGCACTGAACAGAGACAGGAGGGCTTGGCCAGCTGGACTTTATCCTTATATCTACCCCAGGCAAACTGGCAGTGGAGGGCCAAAGCAGATATAAAGAAGGTGTCTACTCCCAACCCTCTGCCCTCAGCACATTGGGACCCCAGCTCCTTTTGCACAAAGAGAAAGGTCTCAGACTGGTGGGATTGAAACCTCCCATTCAAGGTTTGATCTGCTCAGCTCTCCCTTCATTCTATCAACCTATTCCCATTTCTGATCCTGCCTTCCTTTGCTTGTACTAGTTTATTAAAAACAACAACAACAAAACAAAACCAACCTTTGGAAACCTAGCTTCTTATTCCATTTAAAGTTTGTGTCAGTTCATACTGATTTCCTCATTTGACAGTTATTAGGTAGGCAGCTTGGCCTGGTAGATAGGGAACTGGGCTTGAAGTCTGACTTCACATTCTGGCTTTGCCATTGAATATCTGTGTGTTATGTACCTCAAGCCCTACGGAGGCAACAGGGACTGGGGAAAAGTTGCCCGACACTGGAATCAGAGGTCTGGCATTGAAAACCTGTTCCTGACCATTTGCCACCTGTTGGATCTTAGGCAAATTACTTGGTCTTCCTGGGACTCAGCTGCCCCATCTATAAATTGAGAGTGGCATACCAGATCAGAGCTTCTTAAACTTTTTCTGCAGCATTACTTAGTGTTACATGACCTGAGGGTATGTGCAGTACAGAGCATGAATGCTTTGTGTTCAGAACCAAGGCTGCAGTAGGGTGGCCCCAGCAAAGGGCTGCCAGAAATACCTCGGATTCATTATGAATTCGATTTTTAATTTTTGGTCGTGCGTTCAGAAATCTTTTATTGTTTAAAACATTTTAAAAAATGCTGGACTAGATGACCTCTGAGGTCCCTTCCAATTTTCTATAATTTATCTAGTAGGTGCTTAATAATTGTTGATAGATGGTGGCAACCTGCTTCAGCGAATTGAGCTTGAAGACTGGGAGCTGCCCAATGAAATCACAATGTGTTCATGTATTTAGATATACTCCATAGGACTGTATTAGAAAAAAAACAACAACAGACTTGCAGTCAGCACTGACTTTTAGTCTCAACTCTGCTACATCTGAGACACTGGAACATTCATATTCCTTCTTTCAGCTCCAGATTCCTCAGTTTTACAGTGGAGGAAATAAATCCTGCCCTATTTCCATGGGTTCTTATGATCATCTGAGGAGAGGACTACATGGGGTAAAGAACAGGATATACTTTGCAACTATAAACCACTATCCATGTGGATATGGATCCTTCATGGTTTCACAAGGTACTTTAAATACAGCATCTCATTTGATTATTACAACAAGCCAACCTTATCACCCCCATTTTAAAGGATTGTTTATTTATTTTTCAAGCATAGAGACCTTTTCTTTTTCTTTTTTTAGTTCCAAGTTCTCTCCCTTCCTTTTCCTTTCCCTCACACAATGAGGCAAGCAAAATAAAAGTTATTATAAATATCTAGAGTCACACAAAACAAATTTCTCCATTAATCATGTTTAAAAAAAACAAGAAAAAGAAAAAAAGAAAAATATATGCTTCACTCTGTACTCATTTTCCTATCTGCAGATAGATAGCATGTTTCATCATGAGTCTTTCAGAATTGTGGTGGGTCATTGTGTTGACCAGAGTTACCTGTCTTTCAAAGCTGAATGTCTTTAGAATATTGGGGGTTTTTGGCGGGGAGGGGATGGCAGTTGGGGTTAAGTGACTTGCTCAAGGTCACATGGTTTTTGTATTAAGTGTCTGAGGCCAGATTTGAACTCAGGTCCTCCTGATTCCAGGGCCAGTGCTCTATTCACTGCACCACCTAGCTGCCCCCAGAATATTGTTAATACTGTGTAGATTATTCTCTTAGTTCTGTTCACTTCACTTTGCATCAGTTCATACAGGTCTTCCCAGGTTTTTCTGAAACTATCTCCTTCATCATTTCTTAAAGCACAAAGTATATTATTATATTAATGTGCTGCCATAACCTGTTCAGTCATTTCCCAATTAATTAGCATCCCCTCAGGTTCCATTTCTTTGCTACCACAGAAAGAGCTACTACAAATATTTTCCCACGTGTGTGCCCTATTATTCCAATTTTACAGATGGGCAAATTGAATCTCAGAGATGTAAAGGAGTAGTGGATTTCTGGATCTGAGGTGAGGAAGATCTGAATTCAAATCTTGCTTTTGATGATTACTAGCTCTTTGTACCTAGGCGAATCATGTCCCCTCTCCAAGTCTTGGTTTCTTCATCTGTAAAATGGGGATGCTGGTAGGACCCTACTTTCATAAGGTTGTTAGGAAAATCAAGTGAGATCATGCATGTAAATCACAGGATAGTGTCAACATCAGCTATCATCATTATTGTGGGATTTGCTATAAAGTGCTATATCAATGTGAGCAAACCAGAGACTACTACACCAATGTCAATTATTATTATTATTATCACTATTACTATTAAGTAATTTGCACAAGGTCACCAGTTAGTAAATGTTAGAGCTGGGATAGGAACCTAGTTCTCCTAACTCAGAACCAGAGGTCTTGCCCCAAGGAATATTCTTGAGCAGGCTCTATAGCTTACCGTCAGCCAAGGGGCCAAGCACCTTGCGTGGGATCCACAGAACACCGTGGTAATGATCGTGTTCCCTTGTTCTATTCTCTGTCTATTCTGCACATTTATCCAAATGTCCTGGATAAGTATAACTCCTCCTTCTGCATAGCATGGCCTGGAGATTCTGGGGACAATGAGAACCCTTCCATCTGCCTGGGGCATAATGGAGGTTTTCATTACCCAGACCCAAGACTGAGACCCATTTCTCTTATCACACCTGGCTTTGGCAAGATGAAGGAGGGAGCAAAGATGGAAACAAAATGTTCCTCCTTAGGATTTAAAACAAAACTAATTTTAGAGATCTCTGAGGAAACTCTGCTCTCTGATAGCAGAAACATTTTCATCCTGGAGGGGTAACAGAAGAGAAGTAGGCTATAGCCTGGGCATGGTGTAGTGGAAACAGTGTTAGCTCTGGAATCAGAGAGCCTGGGTATGAATTCTAGATGTAAAGTTTGCTACCTTCATGGGCCTCAGTTTCCTCATTTGTAAAACAACAGTGGGGGTGTGAACTAGATCATTTCCTCTAGATATAAAGCTTCTAAGAGAAGGAAAGACTGGGGTATATCATAGCATGACCATGGTAGTTTCCTCGAACTTTATTTTTAGGATTCAAAGCAATATTGCAAAAATATGTGTGTCAGGGGATCGGTCATGCCCAACCCTTATGAATATATCCAACGTGCTTAGCTGATGTAACCCTCACTTGGACTCAAGAGCATTCACAGCTAGTACTATTTCTGGTCTGCTAACCAAGTATTTAAGAAACAGACTTTGGATTGGTTGCTGAGCCGGAACCAAGCACATATTCAAAAATGCATGAACATACAAGGATCTCTCTTTCCTGTCTGTCTGCTTCAAGTGAAGAAGACATGCTTTAAACCTCTAGGTGGAGAGAGGCCTCAGGCCCTCCCCAGCCAGGGCTAATACAGCCTGTGGTTTGTTTTTCTGTTCTTGCCATATCTTCTTAGAAAGTATCCTTTTGTGAAATCTGCTTGATGTAGATTGACTAAATGATCATGGGGTGTTTGGTTCTGAAAGATATTGATAATAGAAGAGAAATACTAACTTTAATTCATAATCAAGATTGAGAAGATGCCAGAACGGGGGCTTAAGTCAGTATTATTAGAGAAGAAAACCCCATCGTGGTTACTTCTAGAACCCTCAGAGGGAAGGTATAGTTTATCCTGCTCTGGGGCACCCAATTTCTCAGTGTGAATGTGAGTTGAGATACTGAATCCCAGAGGAAAAAAGGCTATACACAGGTCTGACTATGCCACTGCTAACAACACTTCAGTGGACTAGGTCTGTATTCCAAAGAGATCATAAAAAGTGGAAAATATTTGTAGCAGTTCTTTTTGTGGTGGTGAAGAATTGGAGACTGAGGGGATACCCCATCATTTGGGGAATGACTGAATAAGTTGTGGCATATGAGTGTGATGAATATTATTGTGCTGTAAGAAATGATGACCAGGAATGGTTTCAGAAAAACCTGGGAAGACTTACATGAACTAAATGAAATGCAAAGTGAAGTGAGCAGAACCGAGAGAACATTGTGCACAGTAACAGTGACATAGTAAGGATAATCAACTGTGAAAGACTTAGGTACTGTGATCAGTACAATGATTCACAAAAATTCCAAAGGATTCATGATGAAACAGGCTTTCCACCTTCACAGAGAGAACCGATGAACTCTGAGTACAAATTGTAACATTTTTCACTTAATTTTTCTTGCTTTAAAAAAAAGATAATACGGAAGAAAAAGGAGAGGCAGAGGAAGAAGAAGAGGAGGAAGAGGAGGAAGATGAGGAGAAAGAGGAAGATGAGGAGGAGGAGGAAGATGAGGAGAAGGAAGAGGAGGAAGAGGAAGAGGAGGAAGAAGAGGAGGAGGAAGATGAGGAGGAGGAGGAGGAAGATGAGGAGGAGGAGAAGGAGGAGGAGGAAGATGAGGAAGAGAAGCAACTGCTTTGGTGGCTCCCAATTGCCTCTGGGATAAAAGACAAACTCTTCAATTTGGTACTTAGGGCCCTTGGCAATCATGGTCAGGTCTATCTTTTAGGCTGATGACACATTTCTCTCCCTTTACACTCTCATTGTCCACTTCAGCCTATCTGTACTTCTTCATATACATGTACAACATTGTACCTCCTACCTTCATCATTGTGTAGGCTGACCCCCATGCCCTGAATGCTAACCTTCCTCACTCACCCACCCTTCAAGGCTCAGATGAGAAGTTACCTTCTTTAAAAGGCCTTTCCCTATTCCCCCAGCAACTAAATGCCCAAATCACTGGGTATTTATTTTGCGTATGTTCTGTATTTATCTTTGAATATGTGCTATCTCTCCTCCCTACTGTCCCCCTTCCCTCCAAAATGTGAGCTCTGGAGGCAGGAACTGTGTCTTGTTTTTTAGTAGTCACAACATGTAGGCCTGTGCTTGGCATACAGTAGGTACTTAATAAATGTCAGTTGATTGATTGACAGATACGTGTGTGCGTTCGTGCGTGTGTGTGTGTGTGTGTGTGTGTGTGTGTGTGTGTGTGTGTGTTGGGCAGGGGATTCACAAGGAAGAAGTGAGACATTTTTTCAGTAGCTTGTGGATTAACCTGCAACTTTTATGCTTTAATGATTTTTCCAAGAATAGAGGAAAAAGCAGCAGTGACCTGAGGCCCCAAATATTCTTGTAGTGAGATCTAGAAGGCAGTCCTCACTGGTATAAACACATGTACATCACACATATGCATTTCTCTTAAAAACAAAACAAAACTCCCTACTCAGACTTCCCTCCCAAATCGGACTCCTTTTGGTTTTCTTTCTTTCTTTTTTTTTCTCAACTCACTGAAGATATCAATCACTTTCCTCGGCAGAGGCAAGTCTTGCAATAACTCCTTTCTGAGACTTTATTAAATACAGTCAATAGCCTATTTGTAGCTGTCAGCATTTAGAAACTGAAAAGGAGAATGGAAACCCTGGTGGCCATATAGTCTCTGTCCTATGCCTCTAGCCTTCTCCCCCCATTCAGGGCTTTTTGCTTTGGTCTTTTCATGAAATAAGCCAAGAATCATCCCTTCTAGTGGAACAGTATCAACAGTCAAACGTACATCCCTTTCCTAAGCTGCCACCCAGAGACAATGGGGAAAAAATTTGCAAAGCTCCTCTTCTATTTGTTCAGATGAGGTAGACCAACCAAGTTGGCAAGGGGTAAATGTATGCTCAAAGAGGGAGAAAGCCTCTCCTGCCTGAGCCCTCTACAAACAGCCTGAAACACAGGGCAAATACACACAGCTCTCCCCTCTCCCCAAGACATTGCCTGAAAAATTAGCATAAACCCACTGTATTGATTCAACTTAACACAGATGTGGGGATATCTAGGAAAGGAATTAACATGTCTATATTTTTCCAAATCCTCTTTGAAATAATAGAAAGAACACTGGATTTGGTATCTGAAAACTTGAGCTGACCGTTTATATGACCTTGGACAGGTCACTAAATGGCCTGTCTCTATATCTGGGCCTCAGCTTCCTCATCTATAAAATGAAGGAACTGGTCATGATTGCTAAAGCCTCGTCCAGATCTAAGTAGGATAACTTCCAAACCACAATGAATATAGTAGAAATTTTGGCCTTGACCCTACCATTAGCTGGTGAACCTTTAAGCAAATCATTTAATCTTCTGCTTCCAGGGGGCTGCAAACAGATTTAAGGTCCATTGTCTCTCTGGAATCTCTATCATTAGCACGTATTTAGAGTGTACCAGGTATATCCAGACAAAACCTGATATATTCTTTATTTTGTGTCTCATGTCTCAACTTCGTATTTTTTAAATAAATTTTTATTGATGCCCTTTGTTTTCATATCACTCAAATTTCCCCTTGTATCCCTCCCTATCCCCTCCTGACAGTCATCCCAAATAACAAAGAATATTTAAGCATCCTAGCTGCTAATTTAAAAATTAATTTTAGTTTATATAATTTGGTGAATAAAATAGTACCCTTAATCTTAAAAATATTAAATTTCCAGGATGTACATCCTAATGACATGTGACATGTCTATGATAGTTACATGTCAAGCCACTTAAACAACCAGGACACAGGTAAAGCCCATGTGATAATCCCCATTAAAGAAATGGGGAGGGTGGCTAGTGGTGCAATGAATAGAGCACCAGCCCTCAGGAGGACCTGAGTTCAAATCCTGTCTCAGATACTTAAAACACACACACACACACACACACACACACACACACACACACACACACACACACCCTGGCTGGTGACCTTGGGCAAGTCACTTAACCCCAATTGCCCTACCTTCCCCCCCTCCAAAGAGCAAAAAAAAAGACATTAAAAAAAAGAAATGGGGATATGGCCTGAAATTATGATTTTATTTGAACAGGGAGGTCAGATATGAGGAAATACCCTCTACCAGGAAAATCTGAACATGAAAACTGAGAATTGTTCAGGGTCACACAGCTAGTATGGCTGAGGTGGGATTTGAAACCAGGCCTTCCTGGCTCTGAGGTCAGCTCTCTAAACATTGCACCACACTGTCTTCTTTTATTCAAGTCAGAATTGACCTCTCCCTCCTAAGAAGTCCTGTATCACTTCCCTTTCTGCTTTGACAATCTTGTCTTTCATTATAAATATCTGTGAACATGTCCTATTATAGGTTTAGAGTTGGAAGGGACTTCAAAGATCATTAAGTACAAGCCCTCATTTTATAGATGAAGAAGCTGAGGCCCAGGAAGGTTTAATGACTTAAAGAAAGGCAGTGGACCTCTGATTCCTTGGCACAGGGAACTCCCACATGAGAAAAGTCTCTACCTGGGCAGGCTGGCAGCTGGGCAAGTAGCATGCCCAAAATAACACAGACAATTAGGTTTGAACCCAGAACTTCTGGTTCCCAATCTAGAGTTTCTACCTTTATAGGTGAGAAAACTGAGGCCCAAATAAATGATTAAATATCGATAAATGGATAAATTAGAGTGAAAGCTCTTTGATGGTAGGACTATGACATACTGTCTACAATAACCAGGTCATAGAAGGCGCCCAATAAAAATGTTCTGAATTGTTGAATTTAGCTGCTCTCTCTTCATTCTGGCTTTACATTCAGGATTTCAGGAAGGAAAAGAAGAAAGCAAAGCCTGAATTTCCCCCATCCCTTTATAACCATATTTATATTGGGTGCTTCAAGTAGTTCTGCATTCAGTTTATGCTTCATTATATTATACTTGCTAATATAGTCACTCCTTCCACATTGTGGCTTTCCCCATCGAGGATTCACTATATCAAGGGCTGGCATCAGAAATTAAAAGGGAATTTTGGGGGAGTTTTGCAGAAGCTGCAGACATACAAAGTCCAGTTGATGACATAGAGCCTATAATAAAATATTTAACCCAAACTTTACAACAAGGTACTGTAAATACCCTATAAAAGAAAAAGAAAAAATTCAGACTTCTTCTCTGGTACTTCTTCTCCCAAGGTCAGGGACCAAACTGCTTCTCCAGGATCTTCCTTTTCATTACTCCCCTCCCTCCCCCTACCAGAAGGCCCTGGATGGTAGTGCATGCACTGGAAAACCACTACTTGTCACAATCTAGCTGGGAAGATGAGACACACACCATATTAAATGAGAATACAAATTGTCATTGGATTAATATGAAATACTCTGTATAGATGATAAGGAACAGGGTGAGATCCTGATAGGCTGGGGTGGTCAAGAAAGGCTTCATTGAGGAGGCAGGGTGTCAGATGGACCTTGGATGATGGGGAAGATTTAGATCATATGAGGACTGAGGATGGGAATAAGGTAGGTGTGTTTATGGGACAGAAGGGCACATATGTACCCTGCAAGCAATAAGTGCCTAAAAATGTTTATTGAACTGAATACACAATGCATAAACCATGGTAATCCATGCTCCCTTGTAAGACACACACACACACACACACACACACACACACACACACACACACACCTTCACAATAAAGTGCTAAGAGTATTGTATAATGGAAAAAAAGTGTTGGAATTGGAGTTGAGGCTTGGGTTCTAATCTCAGCTCTGCTACTTTAGTGCCTGGGTGACCATCATCTTGTTGGGCCTCAGTCTACTTAGCTATAAAATGGGAGGTGGGGGTTGGACTAATGACCTCCAAGGATTCTTCCAGCTCAACGTCTATGATCCTCATACTCAATAAATACTTGGTTAGCGTGCACACGCACATGCACACACGCACATGCACACACACACATGCACACACACACACACACACACACACACACCACACCCTCACACACCTTACATAATTTGTTGCACTGGGTTCCATTCCCTCTGTAGTCCGCCATTTGTTACTAGAGTTCATTCAGCAGGAGGGAAGCTGGGGTGACTGCATAGAGCCTGACTTTTACATAAAAACAAAAACAGAAAGAGAGAGAGAAGGAGAGGAATGAAAAGAAGAAGAGAGAGAAATAGTGGGCTAAGAATAAGGGAGAAAAAGAGAGGAAGGAGAAGATAAACAAAGGAGAAGGGATATGAACAGAAAGGAAACTGGGAAGGGCAGAGAAGAAATGAGAACAAATAAGAAGGAGATAGGGATTGGGAAAGAGATGTGCTGGGGGGAAGGGGAGATAGGAGAAAGAGACTGAGGAAAAGAACTACTTCTCCCAAACCTTTCCCATCCCTGCCTGAGTGGTGGAAGCCTCCTTGCCCATCCTTTGTAAAGAGTACCAGTGACACCAGGCAGCCATGGCTGTGCTCAAGTGTTTCTGCCTGACTGAGGTACAAATCCTCCTGAGCCTTCCAACCTAGCTGGCACATGCTCACAAGGGAAGGGGTGTCAAGCTGGACAGAGCGTCCTAGCACCTTTGAGGGTTGAAGCAGGCCTAGTGGCCCCAACAGCCATCTCACTCCAGACTTTGGTCACTGCTGACAGTCCAAGGAAGGCAACCCCCCCCCCCCCACACACACACAGAGTCACCATCTCACCCTCCCTTACCATCCTTCCCAATCCATCTGTCCTAGAAGAAAGGGAGATGACCTGGAAAGCAGGGGCCCAGGTTTCTCTGTCCAGCTGTGTGTCCTTGGGGTGAATTACTTCCACTCTGGAAACAGGGAGAGGGGCATGCACAGCATGAGAGGAGATGCTGTCCCAGCTTCCCCGATAGGGTTCAAGGTTGCACTGGCTGCCTTTCCCCTTCCCTGGCAGCCCATACAGTAGAATGACAATAGTAAAGCAAAGACATTCCACTGCCATGAGCCTTCTCTCCTGTGACACCTATTAACATTCTAGAAACACGGAAGCCCAGCATTGGAAGGGACCTCAGAGGCCATCTTCACATCCAAACAAGGACCTTGACAATCCACCCAACTCATTATCACTTTGCTTTGAGGAACTCCAGGGGAAACCCATCCATCCGGTTTTGGGATCATGTCAGTTGCCAGGAAGTATTCCTTCCATCAAGCCTTAATCTGCTTCTCTGCAGTTTCCACCCATTATGCCTAGTTCTGCCCTCTAGAACCTCATAGAATGAGGCTAGTCCCTCTTCTTCATGTTGATCCTTCAAATACTTGACACCAGTATCCTGTTCTACCCCCCCCATTCTTCTCTATTGACTTTTGTATCCCCAGAGCTTATCACAATGTTTCGTACCTAGTAGACCTTTAATAAATGCATGTTGACTGACTGATCCATGGTAAAATAAAAGTCATCATCTTTTCCCCTAAATCAGTCAACTAGCAATTTATTTAGAAATTCATTAAGTGTTTGGAATTCAAAGAAAAGCAAAAGACAGTCTGTCCTCTAGTAGCTCACAGTCTGACAGGGGAGAGAACCTGCAAATGACTATGTAGAAACAGGACAAATTAGGGGTAATCTCAGGTGGAAGGAATTAATTTTAAGGAAGACTTTTTGCAAAAGGTGAGACATTAGCTGAGTTTTGAAGGAAACCTATTATTGTAAGTATAAGTTCAAATTCTCCTTCCTGGAATCCGAAGTCTTTTGACTTCTGGTCCAAATAAATTTGTCTAACTAAATCTCTCACAATTTCCCCACTGAAAGGAAGATTTATATTCTAACACTCTTCTCCATGCCTTTGTTATCCCAGGTTGAAATGTCCTCTGAATTGTGTTGTTGTTATTCAGTACTGCCTGACTCTCTGTGACCCCATTTGGGGTTTTCTTGGCAAAGATATTGGAGTGGTTTGATATTTCCTTCTCTAGCTCATTTGACAGATAAGGAAATAGGATTAAGTGACTTACCCAGGGTCACACAGCTAGTATCTGAAGGTAGATTTGAACTCAGGAAGAAAAGTCTTCCTGACTCCAGGCCCCACACTCTATCCACTGCCCCATAAGGCTACCCTACCTATACTTTACATCTCACTCATATCCAACCTTCTCTATGAAAACTTCCTCGGTCAACCCAAGCCACAGTGATCTCTTCCATCACTAATCTTACTGTCTCTAAAATTCTATTAAATACTGCCTTGTGATAATTCTACTTAATTTTTCATACTCATATATCCTCTACATCCTTGTATCTCCCAAAGCATCTAGCATGATATACTTTTTCATATAGTAGACCCTCAATAGATATCTCTTGAATGAACGATTGGACTTTGGAAAGGACCAGTTATAGCATCTAGAAGATTCTTCTTCCTCCCCACCACCAAAGATTTGTTTATTTATTTAGTCATTCATTTATTTATTTTTGGAGGATGGAAGACAAGGCAATTGGGATTAAGTGACTTGCCCAAGGTCACATAACTAGTTAAGTATCAAGTGCCTGAGGCTAGATTCCAACTCAGGTCCTCCTGATTCCAGAGCCAGTGCTCTATTCACCCTGCCAACTAGCTGCCCCTTAAAGATTTATTTTCTTAAAGAAAATTAAACAGAAAACCATAAAAGAGCTTGGGGCACCCTACCACCTCATGGTAAATGGGGTCCATGCACTGAGTACTTTGAAACTATCCTTAGTGCCTACTTCACAGAGTGATTATGAGATTCAAATGAGAACTTTGCAAACCCTTAAAGTGGCACATAAATCTGAGCTATTAATAACAATAATTATTACTATTTTACATGCCCAAATGTCAGTCACATTACCTAGTAAATATGATATTGTCTGATGTCAATTATCCAAAATCAGTTTCAATTCTGCTTTTGTTTTTTGCAAACATTTTCTAAGGGCCTAATGTAATAATATGTTGCCCTCATTAAGTAGATACTTAATAACTGCTTGTTAAAATGAATTTAATAGGATTATGTACAATGACTCAGATGGTGCCAGTTTTACCAATTGTGTCCCCCCTTTTACCCTCGCTATGTGGCCCCAGTTCCTGTTATGATTCCTATTTTATAGGTGAGGAAACCAACGCAGACAGAGGGTAAGTGACTTGCCCAGAGTCACACAGCTAGTGAGTGTCTGAGCTGCAAAGCTGTAGGTAATGCAGTATGAAGAAAATTGATGTGAATAAGTAATCATTATAGTGTTTTTTGAACTCACAAATCACTTTGCTCATTGTAGTTCCATGAGGCAGAAAATGCAAGCATCCTAATCCTCTGCTTTACAGAGGAGCAAAGTAAGGCTTGAAAAGTCACAGTTTGTGCCAGAGACAAAAATGGGACCCGGGTCTTTGGATTCTAAGTCTAGACATTACCATGCTGTCAGGGCAACCCCTCGAGTGCTTGTCCCCTTCCCCAGAGCAGACCAGGTGAAAGTCATTCAGTTATATTGCCCAAGTACTTAAACCATTATTGCACCATCTAATGTGGAAGTTTCCCCAGAGGCTACTAGAGAAAGGCCCTTTGGAGAAGCCAAGCTCTACACCTCCCCACTTAAAAAGCAGCAAAGTAGCAGGGGTCATCAATACAGAATCACAGACAGAGTTTGAAGGGGACTCATTGGCTTCCTAGGCTAACCAAAAAAGAATTCTCACCACAATGTACTTAACAAAGGGTCATCTTCAAATAAGTGGGGAACCCCCCCATTCCTGAGACATCCTGTTTTACTCCTCAAGTTATCTGGGCAACAAATTTAAATTTGACTTTCTGTATTTTCTCCCCATCTCTTTAGTTCTAGCCCCTGGAGCCAAATCCCGCTTTTATGTGGCAACCCTTCACATTCTTGAAGGCAGCTGCGTGGCACAGTAGACAGTGCTGGACTTGAAGTCAGGAAGACCTAAGGTGCACATCCAGTCTCCTATCCTTACTAGCTGTGTGATCCTGGTCAAGTGACAACTACCATCTTCCTCAATTTCCTCATCTATAAAGTGGGGATAATAGCATTTGCCTCCCAGATTTGATGTGAGGATAAAACAAGAGAATATTTGTAAAGCAGTTTGCAACCCTTAAAGTACTATATGGTTATTATTATCGTTAGCTATTATTGAAATCTGTTCTGGTGCCCACTGAACATTCTCAAGAATACATATTCTCAGGGCAGTGAGGTATCACAATAGATAAAGCAACAGGTCTGGAGTCAGGAGGACCTGCATTCAAATCTGACCTCCAACACTTCAGGCTTTCTAGCTGTGTGGCCTTGGGCAAGTCACGTAACTCTGACCCCCTCCAAAAACAACCACCACCCTCACAACAGAAGAATAAGCATTCTCAGTTCTATAGACTGGCTGTCAACGACATTCTGGTAGCTCTCCTTTAGATATTGACTAGCTGATCAATCCCTTTCCTAGACTGTGATGCCTAGAACTGAATAGAAAACCCCAGATTGGGTCTGACTGGCAGAGGCAGAGGCCTATCAAGAGCCAACTTGAAGAAAAAGCTGCCATCTCAGGTTCTTGGGCCCCAGTGGACTGACTCCTACCTGTCAACTCAGTGCACTTGGTGGGAGATCAGCTCACAATGAGGCACCTACATTTCACCAAAAGAAAGTTGAGGACGGTCACTAAACCAAGGGCCAAGATGACCCCTTGGTCTCTATTCAACCAAGCTCCTTCCTCTGTCAGCAACTGATGGAACACTGGTCCGGTCACTTCATTCTCTATCAAAAATGTACCCATCACATATTATTTTGTATTCTAGTTTTAGGACTAGACCTTAAGCTCCAATAAGATGTCACTACAGGGCCTTTACACCACACTCTGCACACAGTAGGCACTCAATAATTGTTTGATTAATTGGATGATGTATACTCCTTGAAAATTCTACATCCTCAGTCTCAAAGGGGAAGGTAAAAGATAAGGCCTCTGGGTGACTTTTCCATATAGGTTCATATTAGATACTAAAGGGGAATGATCTGGAATTGCCATGAGTGAGATAACACTGCACAGTGAGGGCAACTTCCCATGCCTCTCCCCCGCCCCCCCCCCCCAACTTCTATCCCCCTTGGAGAAATAAGGTTAAGAGAATAACACATGGACAGCAAGCACAGCAGCAGCCCCAGTGCCTTCTGGCCAGGGACCTCCCACTTCACCCGACCTGCTCCCACCTATTAATTCTTCAGCTCACCTTCTGCTCTCCATCTGCTCAGCTGTCTGAGCCCTGGGTTTAGCCATGGCCAAGCCCCAGGACACCAAGAATCATGCCTAGTCCTGAGCCTTACCAAGTCTGAGAAGGTTTCGGGGTAATCCACTGATCCTATAAGAGTTGTTTGTCTCCAACAAAGTGGTTAACAATGCAAGCAGCTTAGAGGCAGCCAAGAGCAGGAGGCCAGGAGCAGGGTGGGGGCTACAGGGACCCCTATCCTCACTTAGGATCCATTTGTATCCCTTGGGCCTTGTGGAAATGAAGTCGTTTTTTCTCTTGGAGCAGCAGCTCTTATGGTCAGTGGAGCTAGACTGAGGTCTTCTTTCCCAGTCCTGGGGAGAAGGCTTCCGCTCAGAATCCTCTAGTCTGAGAGCAGTCCCTTCCTCTTCCTCTCCATTTCCCACAATATACATAGCGTCAGGGGGTGCACTAGGGTCGAAGGACTCTGTATTTACAGCTAGGAGGGGCCTTAGATGTTACAGAATCATCTTCCCAGATCTAGAATTACCTTTACATAGCAATAAACCCAATCCCATTATCTTACAGATGAGTAAACTGAGGCCCAGAAGTTCCTTACCCAAGATTAATTTTCTGACAGAAAGTGCCAGTCATGATTCGAACTTAGGTCCTTTGACTCCAAATCTATATCACTGCAAACCAAAGAGGGAATGGGACTCAAATGAGTCTATTCTAAACTCAGTTGGTACAATAACATTTATGGGAAGTCCTTTCAAGGCTCTCAAAACTCAGTCCCCTCTTCTATGGGAGGCTTTTCCTAGCTCCTCCTCACTCCCCCACCCAATGCCTTCCACCAGGGAATGACCACCTTCCTGAGACTTTGTACATATCTGGCATATAAGTATACACAGAGCTGTTTGTTATCTCCTGCTACCTGAATGGGAGCTTTGTGAGGGTGGGGATCATGTCTTTGCCATTCTTTGTATCCACAGTGCTTGGCACATAATAATAGGTGTTTAATAAATGCACACTGAGTAGCTGATTTTCCCCCTCCACACTTTTGTTCACACCATTTCTCCCACCTTGAGTACCATAGTTGCACTTCTCCATATATTCAAATCCTACCCATCCTTCCAGGTCCACTCATGGCCCATGTCCTCCAGGAAGCCTTTCCTAAGCCTCCAGTCCACGTCAGCCTCTCCCTTCTATGAACGGATGCAGTACTTGTCCCCTGCACCCCACCACCTTGAGCTTGACCATGCCTTCTGCTCAGTACTTCAGAGGCTCTGGGATCTCGTCAGTATACACTCCTTTCCCCCATGCTGAATGTGGCCCCTTCGAGCCTCAGCCAGCAATCCTGCAGAACTGCTCAGGAAAAATTCATCAAGCTTCATCTAAGCCAGCACAGCTGGTCCTCAGACTGCATGCATGCATTTAATCCCTAGGCTTGTCCCTGGGCGTAGCCTTTCCAAATGCATTAGCTGCACATCAGAACAAGGCACATCAGAACAAGACACTGCTTCTGGATTTAATCTGTACAAGTCTGTCGCCCAAACATGATCATAGTCATCTCGAGGGCAGGCACTTTGGTGTTCTAGCCTCTCAACCTCAGTTTCCCTATCTGTAAGAACAAGAGGGTTGAATTTGATGACTTCTAAGGTCCCTTCAAGTTCTCAATTTTCAATAAGAAGTATGGGGCAGTGGGTAGGGCACACTGGACAGAGTACTGTACAGGGAGAGATTGCTTCAAATACTACTTCACATACCAGTGTATAACTATGACCAAGTTACTTAACCTTTCTTTGCCTTAGATTTTTCACCTGGAAAAGAATGGGGTTACCGACTGGACTCTAAGGTCCTTTCAGGATTTAAATCTGTCATCCTTTGGCCATTCTCTCCAGAGGAAAGAAACAAAAAGCTGTTCAAGTAAGCTAATGCAGGGAAGGCTGTGAAGGGTGGAGAGGCTCCCGGGTAACAAAACAAATAGCACAATGAATGCTGTCCAGTGATCTCAGCTCAAGCCCGCCCCATTCTTTGGACAGCTGATGCTGGACTAACTTACTGCTCTCTCCCTACTCCTTGAACTCAATTGATTATCTGGCACTGATGTAGATAACTGATCTGTAGTCAAGGTCCAGCCCCTCTGCCCTGCATCTACACAGTATCATTAAAAGGTCACTAGACTGGGAGTCAGGAAGCCTGGGTTTGAGCCCCAACTCTGCCCCTAACTCTACTGTGGACAAGTCCCTTGACATCACTCGGCCTCACTTTCCCCATCAGTGAAGTGAGAGATCTATGTATGGTCCCTTCCAGCTCAAAGATTCTGACTCTAAAGAAAAAAAAAAGTTAATGTTCTTTTTAAGACAGGTATTCCTCAGTGTCAACTTGTGCCTGGAGACTGGTGGGGGCTGATATCCGAAGCCGTCATCT
Organism: Gymnobelideus leadbeateri; assembly: GCA_011680675.1. Classification (NCBI taxonomy): domain Eukaryota; kingdom Metazoa; phylum Chordata; class Mammalia; order Diprotodontia; family Petauridae; genus Gymnobelideus; species Gymnobelideus leadbeateri. The sequence goes on along the minus strand of WOXC01010123.1, from coordinate 131,040 downwards.
TTTCTCCCAAACATAAGATGCCAAAAGATCATTAGCTTGGCACTCCTGCCCCCACTCCTACTTCCCCTCCTGAAGCATTTGCATTTCAGAGCTCTTATCATTAGAGCCCTAGGAAAAAACCATTCCCAGCTGGGACCTGCGCAGCTCAGGCACTAGAGTGACTGACATGGGGTTTCCTTTGAAGAGATGACTAAGCTGGCTGTCTGGGGGAGGGGGCTGCTTCCTGGCTGCCATCAGATCCACTGGGAGGGAAGGCAATGAACAGGCTTAGCTGAGCATCTCCCAGGGACAGGGTTTCTGGGGGCAGGTTTTTCCCCTTCTTCTCACCTTGTCTCAAAAATTGGAGGACTGGAGAGTATGCCAGACCTGGAACCAGAGGGTGAAGTCCAAAGCCAGAGGCCACCACTCTTCTACCATGGGAAAGTCACTGCTCTGATGCTTGGTTTCCTTATCTGTAGGATAAGGGCTAAGGAAAAGTAGGGCTAAGAATACCTATCCAGCCAGCCTCTTGGGGTTATCAAAAGGATCAAATGAGATAAGGAATGGTATTATAGAAATGCATATGACTATTACCAGCTATGTGTCAAGGTAAACAGAATGATGGAACTGCAGTCAGGAAACCCCACCTGAAATTCTGCCTCAGACACATCCTAGCTGTGTGACTTTGGACAAGTCACTTGGATTTCATTGTGTCCTAGCTTCCTCATCTGTAAAAAGGTGATAATAATATCACCCAGCCCACACTCAACTGGCATAATATAGGTAAAATGCTTTGCAAATCGCAAACATAGATATGTCAAGAGCAACAGAAATACTAGTTATTGCTTATATTATTTATTTATTTTATTATTTATTCGCATTTATTTAACAATTATTACCAGAGGCAGGATGGTAGTGAATTGAGTGCTTGGCCTGGATGGGTGTGATGCTAGGCCACATCATTTAATTTCTCAGCCTTGGTTTCAACATCTGTATAAAGGAGTAAATAATAGCACCTACCAGGTTCCCTGGGTACAAGGACGACTCCCAAACATATGTAAAGTGCTTTGAAAACCTCAAAGTGAGGGGCAGTTGGATGGTGCAGGAGGTAGAGCATGAGTCTTGGAGTCAGGAGGACCTGAGTTCAAATCCAGCCTTAGACACTTGACATTTACTATCTGGGTGACCCTGGGCAAGTCACTTAACCCTAATTGCCTCTCCACCCCCCCGCCCAAAAGAAAAACCCTTAGAGTGATATATAACTGCTAGCTAGTATTGTTATTGAAGGTAGGAAGATCTAAGTTTGAAGCCTGACTCTGCTATGTATGGACTGTGTGACCCTTGGCAACTTCTTAGGATTTATCAAACAAGAATAATTTATTGATTCCTCCTAGATAGGTTGTGTCTGCCTCTGGGGATCCTAAATCTAGATCTAGAAAGGACCTCAGAGCCTATCGAAAGCCATCCCCTTATTTTACAGATGAGGAAACTGAGACCCACTTAGGTTAAGTGACTTGCTAATAATTGCTAGAAGCAGAATTCAAACCCAGGTCTCTCTGCCTCTGAGCCCAGATCTTCTGACTCCAGACCCAGTGTATAGAGTAGTGCTCCTTAGGGGCCCCCCTCCCTGACATGCAGATCTTGCCATCAAATCTATTTGCTTAGGAAATTTTTGACCTGAGGCTGGTTCCTTATATCTGTAGAGTTAAATCCCCAAGCAGGCCTACATTAGGAAAAAGAACCAGGACAATTGGATCTCATATGGGAGGCTGGGAGGGAAGGAATCTAAGGACACTGATTCCTGTCCCAGCAGCCTACTGAATCCAGGGTTTCCCAACAAACATCAGAGCCATTTCCAACCACTGAACATCAAGGCCTTATCAGTTGTTCCCTAAGTGATGCTCCTTTCAAGGAAACTATATAGTTTGGCCCTCCCCCAATCTGGACCCCACAAATGCTCTTTGGGCCCATTTTCATCTTCTCTCAGTTGCACAGAACCCCAGCCCCCATAAGTTGTCTTCTTAGGCTGCTAAACTGTACTACATTTTCTTGCGTTGCTGCTTTCTGCCAGACTCTTGCATCCTGCTTCAGGAGAGTGGAACTGCAGTGTTTGGTGGAACTTGTCACAAGGGTCACTTTGGGAAAACTGAAGCTAGGAGCTCTCCATGCACAATGGCGCATGCACAGTTTGCCTCTTCCCAAGATCTCTGCCTCTCACTCCCACTTGACTTTTACCTTCTGATAGATGCCCTCTGCTTGCACAGAGAGACTTGGCAAGGGATATTTAGAGCTGGAAGGGACCTTAGAGTAGTGAAGCCCAACTCCCTCATTTTATAGATGGAGAAAGTGATTTTCAGGGAATTTAAACTCAGGGTGCTGCCCAAGGTCACACAGATACTAAGTGGCAGAGGTGGTACTTGAACTCACGGTTCTCTGATTCTAGAACCAGTATTCTGTCCACCGTATCTTGTTACATAGTAGGTGCTTAATAAAAAGTTTATTGATTGATTGACCGAAGGGACTGGGACTCTGAGTATGTGGCTCTAAGGTTTAGCTCTCACCATTGATTTTCAAGGTGACTTTCTGCATTACATGTATACTTTGTAATCACCCAAAGATTGACCACCAAGCGATAGTGGGGGAGCACGTCTTCTTAAATCAGTTACTGAAACAGAGAAAGGGTTATAGTTTGCAGCCTTGGAACAAATGGAATGAAAATAAAATCACAAATTAAATCATTGGCCCTTGGGGTAGAGCACTGGATTTGGAATCAAAGGACTCAGAATTAAATCTCAGCTATTTGACTTACAATCTCTGTGACCTTGGGAAAACCATTTAATCTTCCTAGAGCCTCAGACTCTTTATCTGTAAAATTAGGGGCTTGGACTAGGTGACCTCCAAGGATCTCTCAATGTATGAGCTTATGATCCAAAGTGGAAAGTGCACTATATTTGGAATTAGGAGAGCTGGGTTTGAATCCAAGCTCTTATGGGAAAATTATTCTTTACTCCTTTGGACTTTGTATTCTTCATCTATAAAATGGGACAGTTGGCATCAATGATTTCTAATCTCTTCCAGCCTTAAATCCTCTGATTGTGCCTAGCCCTGCACTTGGAACTGGGAGAGATATAAAGCTTAGATAAGACATTATCTCTGGACTCAGAAATAATGATCTCATGGATTTTGTGCTGGAAGGGAACTCAGGAATCTACTAGTCACTAGTCCAAACTTATCATTGTATAGATAAGGAAACTGAGGCCCATATGGGTTACTATGTGGTCAAGAATACAGTGTCACATAGGTAGTAAGTAGCAGAGTTTATATTCAAATGCAGATATTCTGATTCCAAATCATTCAACAAGCATTTATTAAGTCCCTACTTTGTGCCAGGGACTATACTAAGTGGTGAAAACACAAAGTAAAAATAGCACAGGGAAAATCACTTAACTTCTGTATGCCCTTGTTGGCTCATAGGTAAGACAGGGTTAAGAAGAATCCTTGCTTGGGGATGACTGGGAGGGCAAAAGAGGCAACCTTATTGAGCTTTCAGGAGACTATCTACTATAGGAAACAGGATGGATTTCAATAAGCCAGATTTACTATTGAGATATTATTATTCAGGGAACCTGGGTCTTCCTTAACTTGATCAGGAACTCAGCCAGGGTCCACACTTGTTCAGCCATATGGGCCTGTGCACTTCTCACCCACTAAGGTGGGGCTATTTTTTCCTTATCATGCCTGTTTATTGAGTATCTAGTACAGGAAGAATTCTAGGCTGCTGCCCTTGATGAGGGCTGGAGATAGAAATGACTGACCTTAGGCACCCTGATAGGGCCACCGGGAATCTTATTTCTCTCTAACCTGCACCTCCGTATAGATCTAAAATAAAATACAATAGTCTACCTCTCCAGGGGAAACCAACAAACAGACAAATAAACATCCTTCCTCCTGCTCTAGCCTTTTAGCTCAAAATGCCAAGGGATTAGATGCTTACATTTCTCCCAACATGCTCCCTTTCTCCAGTCCCTGGAGTGCTTGACCCAAAGTAGTATACTTTCCAACAACCACTAGGCATCTTTCCAACATGCAAGGCTCTTTCTTCCCCAGGGGCCGTCTTGGATGCCCTTGCTAGCAGCATCAATGTGTGCAGGAAGAATTCAGACTGAGTCACTGAGGGCTGCCTTGTGCTTTCTGGGTGTCTACCTTGCGGGGTATGTTCCAGCTGAGAATAACCACTAGTCCATAATGCTGGTTAGGAAATTGCTGACACAGTCTAAATACTTTCTGACTCCAGGGGGCCTATCCAGGACCTGAAAACCAGAATCCATACTTTGGGGGTGATGAAGATTCAGCGACAAGACCATTTCTCCTTAGTGAATGACAGTAGACTCCACACACTGGATGATCCTATCCTCTCTTTCTCAAAAGCTTCACAGTCTGTCTCAACTCCACTGTTTCTAGGTCGACTACCCATCAATTACTCCCTTCCACAAACTCTAGGCTCCAACCAAACAAGTCTAGTTGCTTCTGTTGTATACTATCCCATCTCCTTCCTCTGCACCTAGCTGTCTACCGTGCCTGAAATTCTCTCCTTCCTCTTGGAACCTGTTAGTGCCTTGTAAGGCCCAATTCAGTGCTCCCTCTTTTAATGGAGTTTTCTTCATTTTTAACAATTTTAGCTATTGTTTGCTCCCAATCCCCACTTCAATCACTTTAAATTTATATAATCTATATCTTGTATTTAGGAGGCACATGTGGATAGAAAGCTTACCTTAAAGCCAGGAAAATTTAGCTTCATTTCCTAATTCTAACACATGCTGGCTGTGTGACCCTGGAAAAGTCATTTGCTCTCTTGGGGTCTTGATCTACACTTTAAGAACTGCCGAAGGGATCTCCAGTAGGAAGAGAACTCTGCAAGATTATATGCTGACCTATATGGGTAGTGGAGCAACATGTTGTAGAGAAAGTAATGACCTACATTGAAAGGAGCAACTCCCTCTACCCGTAGTTTCCTTTTTTTTTTTTTTTTGCTTTTTAGAGGGAGCGGGGCAGGGCTGTTGGAGTTAAGTGACTTCCCCAAGGCCACACAGCTAATAAGTGTTGTGTCTGAGGCTGAACTCAGGTCCTCCTGACTCCAGGGCCAGTATACTATTCACTGTGACACCCAGCCACCCCACAGGAGTTTTCTATATCAAATAAATCACAGGTCCTGTCTATCCTTACCCCTAGATCTTAAATTTACCTGTCTACTTTAAGTTTCATCTCTCCCTTCCCCTCTTCCAACCTCCTCCAAGTAAGCTCCTTAAGAGCATGTACAGATTCTTTCACTTCCATATTTTTCCCAGTATACCCCCTAATAATAAATGCCTAATGATTAATTGATAGGGATGGGCAAAGGTCCCACCCCTCCCTAGTAATCTTGGGTTCTATATATCTCTAGGGATAGTCTTGGGCACCATTCCATCCCTAAGGATGGCTCTAGAATACACAATCCCTTAGAAATAATCCTGAACCCCATATCATCCTACCTTTGGCCTTGTATATCCCTCTTCCCCTCCCTACTCTCTATTCCCACCCCCTGCCACCCCCAAATTACTTGGTCATTAATAAGGAAAACACCAGCTGTGAACATCCTAACCAGTGTATTCTACCACCCAGAACAAACACCAATGGAAGAAAGGCAAAGTCCTTATGAACATTTATCCTCAAGCCAGTTTCATGCCAATTCCTGATCTCAGTTCCTTCCAGAGTTGGGAAGAACTATACAGAAGTAAAAGTTTCCCCAAAGGCCCCTGGATAAATTCCTTCCTGTCCTAGAGAGGATGTAGGACACTCTACCTTTCCATTGCTAAAATGTTCTTGGCCAAATACAGCACTTTATTATTTAACAAAACTGGGTAGGAGGAATCTGGGTGAGTCCCATGTTTATGGTTAATGGAGATCTACCATATATACTATACACAAATGACCAATTTCCACATAATTAGGAGAGAATAAAATATACTTAGCACTAAAGCTACCACAAACATAATTGAATCCTTCTCTGATGACTCAGAAGGCACTTCAGGGCCTTACCATGCCTCAAAGTTATCATTATCAACATCAATTACCACTACAGATTTGTGGAAGTGCCAAAAAATGGGTTCTGGTTATGAGGATGCTGGATGGTAGAGAGTTTGCTGTCCTTGGGGAAAGTTCAGTCTAGACAGTGCTCCTCTTAGTGGGTAGGAAACTTTGAGTCTCTCCACGAGTCTGTTCACTGATGTCACCAAGTTGGAATTCATGACTCGCCATGGAAAAATATGATACAAAATATTTTATATTTGCATCTGGATTGTCATTTTCCAGAGCACTTCTAGGTATACTTAATTTTACTTTGATTAACAACCACTCTATAAGGTGATTGATACAAAGATTATTATTCCCATTCAAAAAAAAAAGAAAGCTCAGAAAAGTTTCCCACTTCTAGGTCTTTGTTTATACTATTATCCCTACCTAGATCCTCTTCCCCTCCTTTTCACCTATCCAAATCCCCCTCTTTTTTTATGGACCGTTCATTTGCAACCTCTTACGTTAAGCCTTTTCTAGCTATTCCAAATCCACACTGATTTTTCCTCTCTTTGAAATTTTAGCACTCTTGTTTCCTTCAGGAATCTTCAACTAATCTTTAAACCCCTTGAGGACAGGAACTGTGTCAGGTCTTCATTCTATCGCTCTTCTACAGAGGTGATTTGGCACAGTGAAAAGAGTTCTGCTCTTGGGCTTGGGGTTCTGCCATTTGCTGGCTAAAAAAAACTCATAGCAACTCACTAGATCTTTCTGAGCCTCAGTTTCTTCATCTGTATAATGAAGACATTATCCATATCACAGGGTGGTTATGGTAAGCACACCTAAGGAACTATAGAAATAATGATAGTGGGGCAAATAGGTGGCACTGTGAATAGAGCAGGGGCCCTGGAGTCAGGAGGACCTGAGTTCAAATGTGACCTCAGACATTCGACACACTCACTAGCCATGTGACTTTGGGCAAGTCACTTAACCCCAATTGCCCTACAAAAAAAAGCAAAAAAAAAAAATAAAACAAAAAAAAGAATGATAGCCAGGTAAATGGTAGGTGCTCAATAAATATTTCTTGATTAGATGATTGACTCAAGAGAATTGCTCCAATTTTCTCAGTTACACTCCCTAGTAAATCTCTAAGGTCTCACAGGAATGGAAAGCTACAGAGAGAGGGAAAGGTGGGCCCTGGAGGAATCAAAGACAGATCTAGAAAGAGATCTTAAGAGTTCTTTTCTCCCAGTATCTCATTCACACATTTCATAGTTTTTCTACAAGAAGATATCCCTGGTTACCAGAAATACTCTCCTGAGGGCCACTGTCTAGTGCCCAGCACACCGACGGGCATGTAGTAAGTGCTTAATCAAGGTTTGTTTAATGACTATTTGTACCCCTAATATTTCTCAGAGTAGAGGTTCATTTATTCCCCATGGGACACAATTTCTGTTATCATTGATATTATAAAATACTAAAGTTTTCTTTCAATTCAATTCAAAAAGAACATGATTAAGTACCTACTATGGCCTGGGAACTGTGTTAGCCTTTGGGGAAACAGACAAAAAAGAAACAGTTCTTATCTTCAAAGATCTGACACTGCAGTATAAGAAAATCACAGGCACAAATAATTTAATACACACTTACATTTCTATATATTTGGGTGGGGGTGAGGAGAGATATAAGAGAAGTCCTCATAAACTAAAGTTGGCTGGTGAGGTCTCATCTCTGAAGAAATGTGTACTGTCTTCCAAAACAAGATGGCCAACCAAGATATTCAGCAAAACACACTTTTATTACCTAAGCATGGGGACCATTCAAGGTAAAATAGTAACTGCTTTCTGGAGCTAACTAGCTAACTCCCTAGGGAAGCAAGGGCTGCTGGTTTCTTGGGTTTTGCTTTGGAGAATTATTCAGAAGTTCCTTTGTTAGCACTTTCATCATGATTAGTCCTAGGGTCCCTCCATCCTTTCCTCTCCCCCAAGTCTAGCCTCAGTCAGGGCTTCTTTCTCTCTCTCTTTCTTTCTTTCTTTCTTTCTTTCTTTCTTTCTTTCTTTCTTTCTTTCTTTCTTTCTTTCTTTCTTTCCTACTTTCTATCCATCTATCCATCTACCTGTCTATCCATCCATCCATCCATCCATCCATCTATCTATCTATCTATCCCTCACCTTCACCCTCCACCCCAACCCCTGACCCAAGGCTATCTAGAGGAGTCACAGCTTGTGAAGCACAACCTTTAGAGTTCTCCAGGAGGCTCCATTCAATTTCCTCAAAGTCAAAGGCTCCTTTCCAGAAAGAGAATTATTGTGGAAAAAGCACAAATTCCAGGAAAATAAATCTGCCCCCATCTCCCTTCTCCCTTCTTCCCCTTGCCACTCCTCCTTAACTTGTAGTTTTATCATACTGGGGAAAGATGGCTACACTGGCCAGCAGCCCCCATGGCAGAACCCAAAGTTGACTCTGCCCTCCACAATGATTTTGTAATAAATGGGGAAAAGACCTTCATTTGTTGAATTTGAGGGGGAAGGGTGGTAGGGGATTGTAGCCAGGAGTAATAAATTGACAGGAAATTCAGGAGAGTCCAAAAGTGATTTTAATTAAAATGTAAATGCTGTAAACACTCAAACTCTGTCCCTCCCTGGGAGCAGAAGGCAGCTGCTGGAAGGGTTTAGGGCACCACTCACCATCATTACCATTAACAGGTGCCCTGTTTATGGGGTCAATGAGAAATACCATTAGGGTGCCTCATTTGAATGAAACACAGAAATAGAGAGGAGAGGAAGCTGTGGTCTGTCAGGACTCAGAAACAGGGCTAGCCTTAACTTGGAGGGGAAGTAGGAGTTCCTCCTAGGAGTAGGACTTGAGTAGAACCATGAAAGTCTCCTATCCTTCCCAAAGCTTTTTAAATGACTCTTTATTGATATTTATGTATTATTTTTACATTGCCTACATTTCCCCCTGCATTCCTTCTTTCTTCCTTTTCTGAGAACTAGCCCGTGTAACAAATATTTTAGGGTTGGGGAAAAGAAGAGGGAATGAGAAGGAAGAAGAAGCAGAAGCAGGAGAAGGAATGAAAGAAGAAGAAAGGAGGAAGAAGAAGGATGGAAGGAAGGAAAGAAGGAAGGAAGAATAAAAGGAAGAGGAAGAAGTAGGAGAAGGAAGAGGAAGAAGAAATAAAAGGAGGAGGAGGAGGAGGAGGAGAAGAAACAATTCAGCAAAACCAATCCACACATTGAAAAAAATCTGCCATTATGTGCAGTGATTCTTCCTAGCTCCCAGAAGAACAGGGGGGTGTTCTCATCTCTTTTTGAAGGCCAAAATTGGTCTTTATAATTTTGTAAGATTAGTTTTTTTTTGTTTTGTAGTTGCTGTTCTTTCCATTTATAATTGTTGCTGTCGTTGAGTATACTGTATTTCTGAAGCTGTTTACTTCATTCTGCATCAGTTCATACATGTTTTTTTCATGCTTCTCTGTACAGTTCACATTCCCATTACACGTAAGTACCACATTTTGTTTGGCCATTTGCCCCTAATCAAGGGACATCTACTTTGTTTTCAAATTTCAATTCTTTGTTATCTAAAAAAAATGCTACTAGAAATATTTTTGTGTCTATAGAATCTTTATTTTTGGTCAGTGACTTCCCTACTCCCAGATTCTTAACTCACTGCTTCATCTCCTGACTGACATCTCCATCACTTCTCTAATGCTTGAAATTTTATCATTAAGAGTCATTTCTTTGGGTTAGGTGATTATCCCCTATTGCTAGACAAATACTACATTACAAAGTAACGTTAACAATTCTAGGGGGAAATACAGTGGAGTAAAGTTCAGGAATTCAGTCCTCTCCACGATTATCAATAGAGTCAGGAGGCCTGGGTTCAAAATCTCATCTCTGACAGTAACTCACTATGTGATTTTGAGAAATCCAATTTACTATCCTAAGTCTCAGTTTCTTTATCCATAAAATAAAGGGATTGGACTTTAAAATTCTACAAGCCCATGAGGAAAAAGAAGGGATGAAAGCAAAAAGCATGATATAATTTCTATTAACAGACATGAGAACTGTAGGGTTAGAACTAGAAGAAACTTTAGTCTAATTCCCTTCATTTTGCGAATGAAGAAATTGAGGACCAGAGAAGTTAAATGCTTAGCCCAAGGTCATACAGCTATTTAATCCATTTGGAAAAAAGATAAGAGTCTTTGCTATGAAAGCCAAGTGCTTTTTAATCATGTCCCAAACTTCTCATGAGAAACTCTTGTGTTATTGGAAAAGGATTGCACAAGCTGCTATTTAAGTAACACTTTTAATTATTCTTTATTCTATAGGCTCTGACAAGTCCTACTAAGGAAGAAAGACCTTGTTATGAACTGTATGTCTGTTACCCAAAGACCAGGTTTGGCTAAATCTGAAGTTCATCATCACCATGTTAACTATCATATGATGGTTTTTTTTTTTTTTTCGGTCCTAGCTAGTCTAAGACCATCTATTGAGTTGAAGAGGGGATTATGATCAGCATTTGGTATTAGGAATAGCCACACAGATGTCATCATGTGTACCTGAAGTATTTTAATAATAGTCTTGCATTTGGAAAAATCTGAACTTGTAAAAAAAAATGATGTTGCAGAACACAGAGCCAACTGCTCAAGTCCTTTTAGGTGAGTGGCAGCCATTTCTAGCCTATATGGTTGGCACGTTACAGGGGCCAGAAAAAGTAATGGCGTGGGAGCCACTAGACATTTTGTTCAAGGAATTAGGATGCTCCTGGGGAGGTGTCCCACCTTTAGCAGAGATAATACTTCCCAGAAAGGCCACTTTCTCTAATGGATCAAAGTCAAAGAAGAATAAAAGAGAGATGTTTATGAAACTGTATGTAGGTACCTCTAAGGTTTCCCTAATCCATACCAGGTCAAAAGCAAATAGGAAACTAAAGGTTTTCTCAGAGCTGTGGAATTGCTGCAGACACCTGGGTTGGCACACACAAGCCAACATCCTAGGAAAGGGAATGCCTCCCTTCCTCTCATCAGCCTCTGCTTTGCTCTACTCATTGGAACTTTGGGTGATTGTCTAATTACGTCTCATTACAAGTTACATTTTCGATTCAGTAACTACAGGGGAAGGATACAATTATTATAATGAGGCCTCCCCACCCTCTCTTTCCCCCAATCAGTCCCAAATGCTACCCTGCTCAATCATGGCTTGCTGCTGGTTCTATCTTGGTCCCCTACTCCACATCCATGACTCTGAATGGAATAGCTCTGGAATGCCAAACACCACCTAAAGAGATAGGCTGTCTGTGAGTGCCAGCTCTCTCCATCCATCCTTCTCTCTCATTTCCTCTTCCTGCTAATGAGCATCTTTTGTCTTGGAGTTTCCTGGGAGTTGGGGGTTTGGAAAGGAGAGGAATAGGGAAGAGTGGTGCCTGATGGGAATAGAAACCAGTGGTAGAAAGACTGTTGGATTTGAAATTAGAGGATCTAAATTTCCTGTTTCTGTGCCTTTTGTACTGGCTTCTCTCCATTCCTAGAATGTATTCTCTCCTTATTATGAGGTCTGGGAATACCTAGTTTGCTTAAATATACAAATACTACTCTCTACATGAAGCTTTTCCTAAGCCCTATCCCCCTTAATAGCTGCAAGTGCCCAAACTAGCTTGCATTCACCATAAAATACATGTGCAAATGTATGTTACATGAATACATAAATGTATACATATATGTGTATATTTAAACTGCGTGTGTGTGTGTGTGTGTGTGTGTGTGTGTGTACCTGTTGTCTCCATCATTAGAATGGGAGTTCCCTGAACACAAAAACTATTCCATTTCTGTGTTTGTATTCTTAGCTCTGAGCCCAGTGCTTGGCACATAGTAATCATTTAAATGCTGGCTGATTGATTGACCTTGGTTTAAATACTGACTTTGCTATTTATTTCCTGTTCAATCTTGGGCAAGTCACTTCATCTCTGGGCCTCAGTTTCCTTATCTGTAAAATAAGAAGATTGAAAGAGATGATCTGTAAGGTTTCCTTATCTTTAAAGTGAGAAGATTGGTCCCTGGTAGCTTTGAATCTATAGTTCAATGAATCACATGGGAAAAGGACATGAATAAAGTCTAAGCAACTCTTACCTTCAACCTCACAGGGTCCTGTCTGTTGACTAGTGGTGACTTGAAATTTCCTCATTAGTCAAACATGGTTATGGAGGAGCTTTGAAGGAAAGAGTGTCTCTGGGGTAGGGAGGCTCAAGGACACTGTGGGGGTTGGAAGTGCTGAGTCCCTTAGCCTCTATTTCCCTCCTTTTATGCAAATGATTTCCACTATCTTTAGCAACAGTATAATACAAACATAACAAAACTTTATTAAGCAAATATTGTTGGTAGAGAATTGTTAGATAAGATATAAGCCCTCCCTCTTAGAGCTTACAGTCTAAAAAGGAGATAAGATACCACCATTCCTAATAACTGGGTCTCCCTCCAGTCAAGGTGGGAAAAGCATCAACCAAAGAGCTGATTCATTAATCAGGACAATGTTCAATGTTACAATTAACAGAAAATAGGGGATGTGCATTTTAATAACTCTTAAACTATTCATTATCAGGAAAAGGCAAATAATGGCCCTGGCAGTGCCTGTGATGTGCTCTTCCTGCTTATAACCCTTTATAGTTTTCAAAGCCTATTTACTTCTATCTCATCCTCCTTAGAGTGCTAGATTTGGAGTTAGGGACCTACATTCAAATCTTGGATCTTCCCCTTGCTACCTGTGTGACCCTTTTGGGACCACAGTTTCTCATCTGTTAAGATGATCATTTGGGCTAGATGACCTCTGAAGTCCCTCCCAGGTCTATGAGTTAGGCAAGTGTTTTTAAAATTATTATTCTCAGTTTTCTTATGAGAAAATTAGGGCTCAGAGAACTTAAGTAACTTGTCCAAATCCCTCTGTTCAGTAAGTGACAGCTAGATCTGAAACCCAGGTCTTTCTGCTCCTGGAGTCACACTTTTCTTATACTGCACGGATGATGTAACTAGAAGTTATCACTAGAAGTAACAAACCCATCATACTCCATATTGATGGGACCACACTTGGAGTATGGTGTAAATGATACAATTTCAGAAGGTCATTGATAAACTATAGCACATCCAAGGGGGATTACCAGGATGGTAGAGGGTCTGATGGAAAAGAATGAAATAATATGATGACATTTAGCTTTGAAAAAAGAATTGGGACCGATTTGGCTTAATATAAGAAAGAACTTTGTAATAATCTTGAAGTCATAGCATAGACTGCTTTGTAAGGTAGTAAGTTTCCTATCAGTCTAAATATTTGAGAATAAAGGTTAAATGCATAAGAAATTCCATTGGCTGGAAAGCTGAATCAGTAGGTTTCTAATATACTCTTTGATTTCATAATTCTAAGATTGTATGACTAAGGATAAGAGGAAATAAGTATGACTGTCATCCAGGCTTCAATGACCTCCTAAGAACAGTAAGCCAAATCTCCTTCCAACTGAGCTTCATCTCCAGTAAAGCAAAGAAAGTGTGGCACAGTGCAGTCAGCAGACTCATGTTCTGAGATTCAGAGGTGGGGAATCTGCAGCCTCCAGGCCACATGTGGCTCTCTAGGTCCTCAAGTGTGGCCCTTTGATTGAATCCAAACTTCCCAGAACAAATCCCCTTAGTGAAAGCATCTATTCTGTAAAACTTGGTTTCAGTCAAAAGGCCACAGGAGGACCTAGAAGGTTCCCCACTCCTAATCTAATCTAATCTCATCTAGCTATGAAAACTTGGGTAAGTCCTATTATCTTAAATGTGTCTTTGAACATGAACATTCTATGATAGCCTTCTCCCCACCAAACAACTAAAACATCAAAGAGATCATTAGATCATTAGAATCCCCAGTCATTAGATCATAAATATAGAGAGGGAAGGGGATTTAGAGATCCCTATTCTTTCGTTTTTTAAAAAATTTTACTTTTTCCAGGATATAACAGTAAGGAGCACAGAAAGGTCTTAACTTGCTGAGACTCCAAAACCTCTGAGAGGGGGAAAAATGGTATAAAGCTTAACAAATGTATCTCTGTCTCTTCCCTTTTCCTCACCATTCCCTTTCTCCTATGCCTTACCTATACACCCCCCCCCCCCAACAAGACCCTCGCTGCTCTGGTGCCCAAACAACTGCTTGGTCCATAGCCAGGTTGGGGGCCCCCATGAAAGAAATTGATATGCCTGGGTTCCACAGTTTAATCTTTTCCTTCCCTAGAAGCAGAGTTGTTTTTCTTTGATCCCTAGTGTGAGCATTCGGTATTGGACTGAATAAAGGGGGGCCAGGAGAGGGGAAAGAAAGAAAACATATCTCCTGGCAAAACCCAGAGCACCACTTACACAACATCTTTCCCCGCTTCATTATTTATAGCGTGACTGAAACATTTATTCCTCCCCTGCTCTTCCAATGGTATCGGCATCGGTGTTTCCACATCGGTGCTGTAACAGGCACACGGAGGCCCCACGCGGTTCTGTACCACTCAGTGCAAACACCAAACATTTGATACACAATAGTGCATCCCAGGAAACACTGTGGCGTACACACTGAAGCAGGAAGAAGATGAAAGAATAGACCTAGGCGTGGATGGAGGATGGGAACTGGGAAATGAGGCATCTTAGAGTCATGGGGGAAGGTCAAGAACTCAGGATTCAGGAGGGGACAGGCTGGATCCAGCAGCTTGCCTGGCAGGATAATCTGGGCAAGAAGGAAAGAAAAGCCCCGGGACATATTAAGAATGACCTCTAGATCACACATTACAGCAAATTTATATAGATGGTCCCAGGCCTGAGGTCAGTCAAAGAATATAGAAGAGTAGCTGCCAAATCAACAATGTTGACAATTTAGGAAGGGGAGGCTCAAAAAAAAAATGGTGAATTGATATTCTTATTAATGCAAGGGTGTTTTTTATGTTAATAAGAATTTAATGAGCACTCACACAGTTGGCAGAACATCAAGCTAGTTACTTAAGATAAGCAATAATGAAAAGGCAGTCCCAGACCTCAAGATGCTTATACTTTAGAGGGCTAGGTAAAAGATAGCTCCAAAGACCAATTAGGATTTTAAGTCATTATGGAAGCTGGAATTCATAACTACAGGTCACGTAGTTCAACTTTTCTCTACCTGAGCAGGAATTCTTCCAATTATAACATTCTACAACACTGTGATGCTCTTAGGACCCCAACTTCCTGGACAAATGGCCATCCAGTCTTCCATTATGAGCAATGGGCAGAATGGCTATTTGTAAGATAACCCAATAGGGGAAGGGAATGAAGACTGGTCACTTGAAAGCGTCTGAGAACATCTGGAGTGGAAGCAGACTTGTTCAATCCAGTTCTCTCATTTTACAGAGATCCAAAGCCCAGGGAGGTACACAGAGCTAATGAGTGGCAAAAGTACCTTTGATCCTAAATCCAGAACTTTTCACTGTGCCATGCTAATGGAGTGCTATACCACAGCCCCAAGTCACATCTGCTACATCCCCCTTCCCAACTTATCTTCAAACTAAGCCTGCATCTGACACTTAGCTCCCTCCCTGCAGGTACCTGCTGCTAGGTGGGTTGGGGATGTGGGACAATAGAGAATGTTCTCATTACAAAAGCTCAGAAGAACCTGGTTCAATTAAATTTAATACATTTAGGCAAGCATCAATTAAGGATTTTTTTTGGGTTAAGGTTAGTGAAGCAAAGTCAAAATGTACAGTGCCAGACCCTGCCCTAAAGGAGCTTACATTCTACTCATTTCAAGTCCTGCTACTTATTTAGTAAATGACCTTGGACCAATCACTTTCTGTCTCAAGGGTTCAATTTTCTCATTTGTAAAAACAAGCAGGCGTAAGTAATCTTTAAAATCCCCTCCAGCTCTAAAATTCTGTAATTCTGAGGCGGACTAGATGAACTCGGCTCTAACAATAGCCAGCTTTCCTCAAACCCCAGCACTGAAGTTAATAAAAAGAAGTGAACCCATTCAGGCTAAGATGGAAATTACAGTTTAGGTTTCATTGTTAGTGATATAAAGTGTTGTACTTTGGCACAGAGTTCCGTGAGCTGATCTGCTGGGGAAGGGAAGTAGAGGGAGGGAAGAAGGAGGTCTTCCAGGATGAGCTTTCTGAGACTGGATGTGTTTCCAGTTCCCAGTAATCACGCCCCCTCCCTTCCACCTCTTCAGAACATTATTTGTTTGTTTATTCCCATTGATTTCCAAAGGCCGCTCATTGCCCTGGGGGCCTCTTGCTGCAGGTGTGTGAAATGCAAATCCAACAATTACAGACAATCCAGCAGCAAACATTTCCCATAAAAGGAGAAAGCCAGAGGGCTGCCCGCTGGGGAACATAAGACCCCCAAAGCCAGTCTTTCATTCAAGGACTGCCTCAAGGTCAATGGAATTACTCCAGGACGCAGCTCTCCTATAGCCCCACCAGGACCTCTGCCCAGGCCTCAACCTTTTCTCCCTCTGCTGTGGCCCTAGCTTCCTTCCCTGGAAGATTCTTTACCACCAGGAGAAACTTACCTATTTGGGTTAGATGAGAGGGCAGAAACAGCCATGCCAGGGGTGGAATGAGATGGGAAAGGGCATGTCTTGAATATCTCTTTAATAATAGTTTATAATGGTGGTGGTGGGTTAGTTGTTTTTGGTCATGTCTGACTCTTTGTGACCCCATTTAGGATTTTCTTGGAAAAGACACTAGAGTGGTTTGCCATTTCCTTCTCCAGCTCATTTTACAGATGAGGAAACTGAAGCAAACAGGGTTAAATGACTTGCCCAGGGTCATATGGCTATTAAGTATTTGGGGCTGGATTTGAACTCAGATCTTCCTGATCCCACACCCAGAGCTCTATCCACTGTGCCACCTAAATACTTATAATAGCTAATTTTTATATAGCATTTACTATGTGCCAAACGCTGAGCTAAGCACATCACACTTATTATTGCCTATGATCCTTATGACAATCCCAGGAGGGAGGTACTATTATCATCATCTCCATTTTACAGTTGAGGAAACTAAGGCAAACACATTAAGTGACTCTCATATGCTAACACAGACAGTAAATGTCTGAGGTGAAACTTGAACTCAGGTCTTCCAGAATCCAAGCTTAACCATCTTTGCAGGAGGAATCCTTTCTGGCTCACCAAAGCTTGTGTTTGGTGCTAGGGATACAGTGTAAGCAACGGAAAGGTTTCTGCCCTTGTGGAGCCTATAGTTTGTGTGTGTGTGTGGGGTGATAATAATTATAATAATAGCTAGCATTTATATAGTGTTTTAAGGTTTGCAAAGTGCTTTACAAATATTATTTCATTCAATCCTCACAGCTCTGGGAGATAGGAGCTATTATATTCCCATTTTACTGATAAGGAGATTGGGGAAGATGGAGTATAAATTTGCCCAGGGTCACACAACTATTAAGTATCTTAAATCTGAATTTGAACTCAGGTTTTCCAGACTCCAGGCACCCCTCTACAATACCTAGCTGCCTCTAGCTTGGGCTAAAGATAAGGAGAGAATGAAATAAAGCACTCGAGGAAAAATTGAGGAAAGAAAATAGATATTCATTTTACTTAAATTAATTTTAAATGTATGTATATACATTGTTTGAATAATTGTATTTTTAATTAAATTGTATTTTAAATTAAATTTTAATTACATTTATTTTTGTTTACATCATTCATTTCCACAAGATTTTGAGTTACAAATTTTCTCCCCATGTTTCCCCTACCCACCACCCCAAAACAGCAATCCCACTGTATACCCCTTCCCCCAATCTGCTCTCTCCTATATCCTCCCCCATTCCCCCTTTGACTTTCCTGTAGGGCAAGATGGATCTCTATACACCAGTGCCTGTATATCTTATTTCCCAGTTGCATGTAAAAAAAATTAATAATTTTTTTTAAACACTTGATTTTACAACTTTGAATTCCAGATTCTTTCCCTTCCTCCTTCGTCACCCACACTTACTGGGAAGATAAGCAATTCAATATAGGTTGTGCATGTGTAGTTATACAAAACATTTCCATAGTGGATGTATTGTGAAAGACTGACTATATTTCCCTCCATCCTATCCCACCCCCCACTTGTTCTATTCTCTACTTTGATCCTGTCCTTTTTCAAAAGTGTATGCTTCCAACTTACCTCCCCACCAACCTGACCTCCCCTCCATCATGCTCCCTCTCATCCCCTTCCCCTCCCATTCTCCTGTAGGGCAAGATACCCAATTTAGTGTGTATGTCATTCCCTCCCTAAGCCAAACTCAATGAGAGTAAGGTTGACCCATTCCCTTTTGCCTTCCTGTTCTTCCCCTCCATTGTTAACAGTTATATCTTGCCTCTTCTATAAGAGATAATTTACCCCATTCTGTCTCTCCCTATCTCCTCTCATTATATTCCTCTCTCACCTCTCAATTTCTCCTTTTAAATATCATCCCTTCCTATTCAATTGATCCTGTGCCCTGTCTATGTAGACCTGTACACATATATAAACACACTTACATATGTATTCATACACACATGTACTCTCCTATATAGACATATATGTATGTATACATTACATTCCTCATACTGAGAAAAGTTTAATAAGTTACAATTATCGTTTTTCCACATAGGCATCTAAATAGTTCAACTTTGATAAGTTCCTTACGATTTCTTTTCCCTGTTTACCTTCTCATTCTTCTCTTGCTTCTTTTATTTGAATGTCAAATTTTCTATTCAACTCTGGCTTTCTCATCAAGAATGCCTGAAAGTCCTCTATTTCATTGAGTGACCATATTTTCCCCTGAAACATTATACTCAGTTTTGCTGGGTAGGTGATTCTTGGATTTAATCCTAGCTCCTTTGACCTCTGGAATATCATATTCCAAGCCCTTCAATCCCTTAATGTAGAAGCTGCTAGATCCTATGTTATCCTGATTGTGTTCCCACAATATTCAAATTGTTTTTTCTTGGCGGCTTGCAATATTTTCTCCTTGATCTGGGAACTCTGGAACCTGGCTATAATATTCCTAGGAGTTTTCTTTTTCGAATCTTTTTCAAGAGGTGATTTCAACCTCTATTTTGCCCTCTGGTTCTAAAACATCAGGGCAATTTTCCTTGAGAATTTCTTGAAGGATGATTTCTAGATTCTTTTTTTTTTTTTATCATGGTTTTCAGGTAGTCCGATAATTTTAAAATTATTTCTCCTGGATCTATTTTCCAGGTCAGCTATTTTTCCAATGAGATATTTCACATTGCCTTCTATTTTTTCATTTGTTTGGATCTGTTTAATAGTATCATGATTTCTCATAAAGTCGTTAGTTTCCATTTGCTCCAATCTAATTCTGAAGGAATTATTCTCTTCAGTGAGCTTTTGAAATTCTTGTTTAATCTGTCAAATTCATTTTTTTTAAAGCATTCTTCTCCTCATTGGTTTTTTGGGCCTCTTTTGCCATTTGAGTTAGTCTATTTTTTAAGGTGTTATTTTCTTCAGTCAGATTGTTGACTCTCCTTTATTTATTTATTTATTTGCCTTTTTTTTTTTTTGAGGGGGGAAGGTAGAGCAATTGGGGTTAAGTGACTTGCCCAAGGTCACATGGCTAGCTTTGTGTTAAGTGTCTGAGGCTAGGTTTGAATTAAGGTCCTCCTGACTCCAGGGCCAGTGTTCTACATACTGTGCCACCTAGCCACCCCTGTTAAGTCCAAAATTGGGGCTTTTGCAGCTGCTGGAGCTATTATGAGGGTGCTGTCTCTGTAGCCCCCCCAAAATCTGGCTCACTGGTCACATACCTCAAGACCACCACCCAAGACCACAATCCAGATCCAAGCAGGCTAAAGCAAGAGCAATTACCCTCAGAATGGTTGCTTGGCCCTGCTACCATCTGTAGGCCAGGAGCTCTGAAGCAGCCAC
This sequence comes from Gymnobelideus leadbeateri, assembly GCA_011680675.1. Classification (NCBI taxonomy): domain Eukaryota; kingdom Metazoa; phylum Chordata; class Mammalia; order Diprotodontia; family Petauridae; genus Gymnobelideus; species Gymnobelideus leadbeateri. The sequence continues at coordinate 111,105 of WOXC01010123.1, read as the reverse complement.
ATGGAGGCAGCTGCAGGGCCACCACACCTCTGCCATTTCTAGCTCTACAGGCAGGGGCCAGACCCGCTCCTCCGTACCCCCCAGTTCCAATAGAGTTCTACACTGACCTCTCACTTTTTCATTGGCATTTATGAGTTGATAATTCTGGAAACTGCCACTGCTGCTGGTGATCCACTGTCCTGCTGCAGGCTCTGGTTGGGGCTGCCTTGAGGCTAAAACCATGGGCTCACAGGGGCTGGGCTCCCAGCATGCTGGGATGAACCCTTCCTCTCAGCCTGCTGGGCTGCCTTCAGCAGGAGATTTGTTCCTCTCTGTCACTTTGTGGGTTCTATAGCTCTAAAATTTGTTTAGAATCATATTGTATAGGTATTTGGGGGTGGTTATGGGGGGATCTCATGGAGTTTTCCAGATTCTACACCGCCATCTCGGCTCCACCCCACTTAAATTAATTTTTAAAAAGTTTTATCACACTCCTTTGTTTTTACAATGTAGTCATTTCACAAATAAATTTTCTTTCTATAATCCTGTTTTCCCCCCATCCTACCCTCCCTTAAAAATTTACCTTGTCAAAAAAGAAAGACATTTTTAATAAATCAATAGAAATGGCAACCGGGTCTGGTACATATCTAATGAGAGGAGGGAGGTGTGTTTGATTGTCCATTTTCAAGAGCCAAGATTGTTCATCAGTTATTCATTAAGCAGCTGGGTGGCACAGGGGATAGAATGTTGGACTAAAGAGTCTCTGAGACCTGAGTTCAAATGTTATCTCAGACACTTACTAGCTAAGTGACCCTGAGCATGTCATTTAACCTCCCTCAACCTTCATTTCTTCATCTGTAAAGTGGGAATAATAATAGCATATCACAGAGTGAGGGTGAGGGTCACATGAGATAATATATGTAATATAAATGCTAGCCATTATTATTATTATTATTAATTGTTATAAATCTGAAAGAAGAAGCCTTTCAGCTAGATGGATCAGAGAAGGCTTTTTCCAAGCTTAAAAAGGCCAATGTCTCCCACTGTATCCTGGGTCATCTCCAGTCATGTATCTGTATGTATCTCACCATTGGATACAGGTGGTTCTGCAGAAGGTAAGGCTGGTGACTTTGCACAGCCCTTCCTCACTTAAATCCAATTCACTTGCCTGTTATGGCATCACCTTTTTTTCAAAATTGAAGGACAGACAACAGCAACCACAACAACAGTGATCTTGCCTAGCCCACTCTAGCTGTGGGAGATGCTACTACATATAACAGTCCTGTAATAAGTAGGGTATCATCTCTCTTTGCTATTTGTATCCCCAGTGTTTAATAAAGTGCTATACAGTAGGAACTTAATATTTTCTATCTATCCATCCATCCATCCATCCATCCATTTATTCACCCATTACTCAATCCATCCATCTATTCATTCATACGATAAAGGGGTGGGAGGAAATTGACCTGATAATACAAACCAACAGATAATACAAGAATTCTTCTTCAGCTATGAATTTGTAAGGCAAATAATGTCTTATTTACCCTTACATCTCCATAGCCCACTACTTTGAATGTAGCAATTGCTTGATAAATAGGTGTTAATTTAATTTGGAATATATCATGATTTCTAAAAAAATTTTTTTGTAAGGGAAAGACACAATTCAACAAACATTCATTAAGTTCCATGTGCAGGACACCATGCTAGGCACTGGGCACACAAAGATGGAAATATAACATCCCCCTACTCTTGAGGGGTTGGTTAATCTACTAGGGGAGAGGGGAAGGGGATAAAACATAACATCTTATGAAATGCTTTCCTCACAACACTCCTGTGCGATAGGTAGTGCAAAAAGTATTGTCCCATTTTTCAGATGAGAAAATGGAGGCTCAGAGAGGTGCAGTGCCTGACTGGAGGGTATACAGCTAGAAAGAATGAACAGAATCACAGAATCTTTGAGCTAGAAGGGACCTCAGAGAGCCGAGTCTGATCCATTCTTGAACTAGGAAACCCTCTACAATACATAGTCAGCCAATTCCACTTTGGGGCTGCTCTACATTTTCTCTTGCATGCAAATTTGTTTCTTAGCTGCTGATACCCACTCTTCTTCCTTCTGCCCTTTGGGGTGGGGGGGACAAAGCAAATAGATTATTACCCTTCTAAATCCAGGTCTTTCCATTGTTGGACACTGCCTCACTTAATTCCATCATTTTTTCTTTATTAAATGCTTTATTAGAAACTTGACATTGAACATCAATACAAGCAACCAAACCCATGTAGTTTCTATTTTCATTAAAAAAAACAACAACAACCCAAGAGCTGTCTGTTCAGAGATGTTTGTGGTAGCATACTATATATTTGGAAGACCTCGCCTGCTTATTTGTGTACCACACGGAGTAGACTGGGATGGGGCAAAGACAGAAAGCTTTAAGAAAATCTGAGGAGGGAGCTACCGCTTTCAGCTAGGATTCTGGTAAAGGCGTCACAGAAGAGAGAGCAACCCAAGCTGGGAAAGGAAGACAATGATTTCCACTGGGGACCAAGGGTGATGTGAGCAAAACAGGAGGCCCAGACCTGTGCATGGGAGATGGGGAGGACAGGACAGGAGGAGATGGAACAGTCAGCAGTCCACAATGGCTTAGGAAGTGGTCATGAACACAAATTTGCAATCTCTTAGCACGTACCAGTAAGGGGAGGCAGCTCAAAAGGGCCCTGGGTAGCAGGCAGAAGGGAGCTAGGCTAGGGATTAAACATTTGCTGAATACAATACACATGTGGATAACTGAGAACCAGATATAGTTTCAAAGCAATTTATATTTGGAAACTAGGAAAGCAATTCTCTACAGTCCTGTGCTTGGCATAAGTCATACACCTAATGTTTAAGCTTCAAAGCTTTCATGGTGTCCACATCTTTCCCTTGAGATTTTTTAGAGTAATCCAGTTTGGGCAGCCTGTACCAGCCAGGATGTTTGATATGGAAATTTTTTAGCCTTCCAATCTGGGCTGTATGTGCAAATGGGAGACCTAGTTAGAATTATGGAATCATATATTGAGCTGGAAAAAGACCTTTGAGATGATCTAATCCAAAGAAGAAGAAGAAGAAGAAGAAGAAGAAGAAGAAGAAGAAGAAGAAGAAGAAGAAGAAGAAGAAGAAGAAGAAGGAGGAGGAGGAGGAGGAGGAGGAGGAGGAGGAGGAGGAGGAGGAAGGAGGAGGAAGAAGAAGAAGAAGAAGAAGAAGAAGAAGAAGAAGAAGAAGAAGAAGAAGAAGAAGAAGAAGAAGAAGAAGAAGAAGAAGAAGAAGAAGAAGAAGAAAGAAGAAGAAGAAGAAGAAGAAGAAGAAGAAGAAGAAGAAGAAGAAGAAGAAGAAGAAGGAGGGGGAGAGGGAGGAGGAGGAGAAAGAAGAAGAAGAAGAAGAAGAAGAAGAAGAAGAAGAAGAAGAAGAAGAAGAAGAAGAAGAAGAAGGAGGAGGAGGAGGAGGAGGAGGAGGAGGAGAGGAGGAGGAGGAGGAGGAGGAGAAGAAAAAGAAGAAGAAGAAGAAGAAGGAAGAGGAGGAGAAGGAGGAGGAGGAGGAAGAGGAGAAGGAGAAGGAGGAGGAGGAGAAGCTCAGAGAGATGATTTGCCCAGTTACACAACAAATAGTTGAATTCTCTCCTTATTCACCCACTTTATCACATTTGGGCATCTTGGGCTTACTACCCAAAGGCAGCATATATCCTCTACCTTCAATGGTAGTGCCAATTTCTGAGAAATAAATATACAGAAAAAATGCCATTTGCCAAGACCCAAAGATCTCTCAGCAGAGGCAGCTCTCACTGGGGGATAAGCCAATTACTAGTGGATTGTATTCAGAATGCAGCCTAACTGTCTCAGAATCCTGTCAGGGGGGAATCAATAGTAGTTAATCAATGGATTGATTGATCATTTACTGCTAGTAATTAAATTTTGAGAAAGTACAAATTCTATTACATGTACAGTCAGTCAGAAGCGTTGCTCTGTTCATGAGGCACTGGGAGGAATAAAAACAGGGACCGTTTGCCTACAGTTTCAGAGAAAAGAGGAAGAAGCCACAGAGGTCAGGAGACATCAGAAAGTAACTTGCTGGAATCAGGACTTTCCCAAAGATGATTTAGGTCAAACTTGTTTGGGAAAAGTCATTTTCACTCTTAAGAGCGGGAAGTTGCTGAGAAAAGCAAGTAGCAAGGTCGAAGTAGCTGGCCACCTGTCAGTCTGGTCCTTTGTTCCACCCACATGCCTCTCCAGGGGGGGACATCCCTCCCCCCCCCCCTTTTTTTTTTTTAACAAATCTGATCACAGGGGCCAGGCCTAAAAGACTGACAAGGTTTGCTTTGGCTTTCTTCTCACTTTCCCCACTCTCTCCATTCCCAGATTCCCAAGTGCTATTCCCCCTCCTAATTCAATTCAACAAGCACTGATTAAGAATGTACTAGTTCAAGGCACCTTATGAGGCCCTGAATGTACAAAGTCGAGTTAAGGAGCATTTATTTACTAAATTTTTTTGCTGTTTTGTTAGTTGTTTCAGTTGTATCAGACTCTTTGTGACCCCATTTGGGATTTTCTTGGCAGAGATACTGGAGTGGTTTGCCATTTCCTTCTGCAGCTCATTTTACCAATGAAGAAACTGAGGCAAACAGAGTTTATATGACTTGCCCAGGGTCACACATATAGTAAATGTCTGAGGCCAGATGATGAACTAAGGAAAATGAGTCTTCCTGACTCCAGGGGCCCCTATCTACTGTGCCACCACAAGCATATTGTTACTATGCTTACAAGCCAGGTGTGTATATAATGCAAAAGCTGGACAGTCATTCTAGTGTAACTTGTCAATCAATGGGAAACATCTAACAGTCATGAAATAAAATCACCCTAAGATAGTGGAATGGATTGGAAAGGGTGGGTTGGGTGCTGGTAAATGTTTTACATCTGACTCCTCTCCCTTCCCAAAAATGCACCTGGGACACACTTCTAGGCTTAATCCACAGTACTAACATTTTATCTATCACTTTTTAAAAATACTACTAGACAATCAGCAAAACAATCAACCAAGTCCTGATTTGTGGCATTTGCTGATTTTCCAAGTGTAGATACTCTCACTGAAAATTTAAGAATCAGACTCCAGCACACCCCTGACTAGAATGCTCTTATTCTTACTAGCTCAGTCACCCAAGGACAGTTAACCTCTCAGTGACTGAGCTTTGTCCTTTATAGTATCACAGATTCAGAGCCAGAGTAAAGGGGCCTTAAAGGCCATTTATCAAGACTTGAGATTTTACAAAAAAGGAAACAGATCCAGAAAGGTTGTGAGCTGACCAGGGACACACACGATTTGAATCCAGGTTCTCTGACTCCACGCGTTTTTTTTCTTCCAACTCTACCTCATTGTAGAGATGATGAGTTTGACTTTGGAATGCTGAAGGATCTACTCACAATAAGAATTTTAGCACTTACCTCACTTAGAGGTTTGAAGATCAAAGGAATCTGTGTTCTCTGCCAACCTTAAAGTGCTATGCAGACATCAGTTATGGTGATCAGTCCCCAAGAGGAGTCACCAAGGTCACCAATTGATTTTTGCATATACTTAAGTAGAATATCCACATGTAAATGAACATTTGTTGCCCTTCCTAGTGCTATCCACTCCCAAGGATGTCACCATTACTCAATGACCAGCCTCTTTACCTCTTTCTTTAAGATGCAGAAAAAAAGTCACTTATTCCAAGAAGGCCTAAGGTACTTACTAGCTGTGTGACCCTGGGCAAGTCATTTAACCTTGTTTACCTCAATTTCCTCATCTGGCAAATGAGCTGGAAGAAGGAAAGGGTAAACCACTCCAGTATCTCTGACAAGAAAAACCCCAAATGGGGTCACAGAGAGTCAGACATGACTGAAAAACAACTGAATGACAAATGTGTCAGACACTATGCTAGGCACTTGGGATACAAAGAGAGGCAAAATATGGTCCCTGCTTTCAAGGAACTCACAGTCCAATGGGGGAGACAATCTTCCAATAACTATGTATATAGAAGGTAGGCATACATAGGGGAAATTGGAGACCATCAAAAGAGGAAACACACTAGGACTAAAGGGGATTGGGAAAGCCCAGAAGGCTCCCCAGACCTGCTTGCCCAGGCAGCACCTAGTTCATCAGGGGTGGGGAACCTTCGGCCTCGAGGCCACATGGGGCCTTCTAAGTCCTCAGGTGTGGCCTTCTGACCGAGTCCAAGGTTTACAGAACAAATCCTTTTATTAAGGGGGTTTGTTCTTAGAAGTTTGGATTCAGCCAAAGGGCCACTCTTGAGCACCTAGAGGATCATATGTGGCCTCGAGGCCTAAGGTTTGCCACCCCTGACAGGTCTCTTAGGAGCCTGTTCAGTCTCCGCACTGTTCTTGGGCTTTGTTGCTCTGCACCTAAGCAGGTAGCTTTAATTATTTCTTAATTATATAATTATATTTAATAATCTCCATCCCAAGGATTATCGGTGGCAAGGGTGGGCCATCAGAAGCTCTGGAACACACCCTTGCTCTTGGAACATTTGTAAGCATCTCTTTTATCAAAAACCAAACAAACAAAAATCTGAATGCATGCTGACTCAGTCATTAATACACAAATGATGTCCTTGCTAGAAATAATGCTTCAGTAGCTTTGGAAAGGAGTAGAACTCAGCCCTAGAGTTTTCACTAACATCTGAACCCTGCTTCCCCATCCACCTGGCCTTCCAAACACTGTTTACTGAGCTCTCCTTGGGATCTCTTCACCTTCATTATTGTCTCCAATTGGCAACTGTCCTTCCTAGAGCTATCGTGATACTTCCTCTGTTGCCTTCAGACCCAACCTCCCCAGACCCAGTGTCTTCCAACTACCTCAGGAGACAGAGGATGCGAAGGAGTCCATTGTATTCATATGGCAATGTACCCTCCCTCCAGTCCCCAAGCCACTTGTGTGCATTAGAAATAAGATCTTCTGGAGACAATAAATCAAGATCACTTGACTTTTCTATGGTCTTGTATTACCTTGTATAATAAAATAAAATAAATATATCAGCCTAGTTGTTTTGAAGAGCCTCACTGCCAGGTTGGCCATCAGGTTAGGTCTTTTTTCAGCCATAATTATGTAGATAGAAACAATATACTACAGGTTAGAAAGAATAACAAAGGCTGCTTTCCCCAGTACTTTGTGAAGACCCCTCCTGAGGATTCTGTAACTTGAGGGCATCCTAAAGTCCTTTCCCCCATCCTGAAATAACATAAGACTCCTATTCTTGTAAGACCAAAAGAATTGGTTTTTTCTTCTTATCCTGTGTACCCCTGTCCTTCTTATCCTGTCAACCTTCTTCCTTATCCTGTATCATAAGATCCCTCCTTATCTTGTAAGTAACTTTCATCTTGTTCATCCTTCTGGAATATTCAACCCCTATAAGAAACCCTAAAATTACATCATCATTCTGAAACTTCTATTGAAGCCTAGATCCCCAAGTATCAGTAGCTTTTCACCCTGCCCCATGGCTATAGTACAAAAGTCTATGTTGTGATTTCATATAATGAAGCTCCCAATGGCTAAAAGAGGAGTCTATGTGAATTCTTTCACACACAAAGCACTCTCCCGAATCTGACCTCAACAATAGTAACTATTGATATACACAGCTTCAAGGGCCCTACTTCCAATATCACCTTTTAGTTTGCATATATTTAATATCTACTTTTATGTGTTCATGTTGATAGAATGAAAGCTCCTGTTTTGTTTTAGTATTTCCAAGGCCTAGAACAGTACCTGGCACATAGGTAATTAATATATGCTTATTGATTGATTGATGAATGCATCTAGTAAGGTGCATAAGGATTGTAATCTATATTGATGGAGAGAGTACCTACATTCATGAAATCATTTATTCTGGGGAAACAAAGAAAAAACAGTTCCAGTCTTTAAGGAGCTCACATCCTAATGAGAGACAGAATGCAAACAACTATTCACAAACAAGATATACACTGGGTAAAAAGGAGGTAATCTTAGAGGGGAGGCCTTAGGGAAAGGGATTAAACATTAACAAATATCTTCTGATTTGATCCTCACAACAGCCTTACAAAGTAGGTATTATTATCTGCATTTTGCTGTGGAGGAAACTGAAACAAACAGAGGTTAAGTGACTTGCTCTGGGTCACACAGTTAAGTGTCTGAGGCTGAACTGGAACTCAGTGCTCCCTGACTTCAGGCCCAGCAATCTATTCCCTGCATTAGAAGCTGGGAGACTGAGAAAGGCCTATAACAGAAGTATATTGGTATTTGAGCTGAGTCATGAAGAAAGCCAGGGAAACCAGAAGGCATAGGTGAGAAGGCATGTTGGGAAAATAAGAAGCTTGTGCTGTATGTGGAAGGGAATAAAGAGAAGAAGACTGGCAAGATCAGAACGGTCAGAGGTCATGGCCACACACCTCTCTAGACCTACACTGTATAATTTTTGGTCTTGGTAGCTGTGGCTTCAGTGGATGCTCTTGGCCTGTTCAGTTGGGCAATGCACTTAGCTTTACTGGAACTCTGCCTCTGACTGCACATCCCCTTCAGTGCTCATCCATTCTCCTGATCTCCTCTTTCTTTCCCTTCCTTCCTTCCTTCCTTCCTTCCTTCCTTCCTTCCTTCCTTCCTTCCTTCCTTCCTTCCCTCCCTCTTTCCTTCCTTCCTTCCTTCCTTCCTTCCTTCCTTCCTTCCTTCCTTCCTTCCTTCCTTCCTTCCTTCCTTCCTTCCTTCCTTCCTTCTCCAGGTTGCATGCCTGACTCTCCTGTTCTTTCTCCACCCCGCCCCCCAACTTCACCCTTCAGCCTTGGACTTGACAAATTGGAAGTCTCCTCCAAACCTACAGCCTCTCCCTCTGATTGACTGGTTCCTCCCAGAGTGTCTGTCTGTCTGTCTGTCTCTCTTTAATACTTAAAACTTTAATCAGAAGTAAAAAAGATATTGAAATTTCCTTCTTGGTACGTAATTCCATAGCAATGTCCAGGTGATTTCCTAGGAATGAGTTCACTGATATCAGGGTGTCTTTGGGGATAATATTCTGACATTAAGTTTTTAATAGGAGACTAATAAGCAAGTAACTGAAACTCAGTATTAGAAGAACTAAACATAGCTTTTCAGAGAATATTATTTCCACAAATAACTCAAATTATTTTTAGTCAATAACAAAAAAATTTTCTTCAACTTAGACTTTGCACTACTTACCCTCCATGGCAGTCCTGTATACCTTTGTTGTGTTTTAAAAGATATAGATTCCTAGCACCTCCTTTTTAAGGAATACTCCCAAGTCCCACAAACCTTCATTCCTTTTTCCTGGCTACACTTAAGACTCTTTTCCCAGACTTTTTCTATAATGCCCCTTTTGTTGTTATTGTTATTCAGTCATGTCCAACTTCTTGTAACCCTTTCTTCTTCTTTTTTTTTTGGAGGGGGGAAAGCAGGGCAACTGGGGTTAAGTGACTTGCCCAAGGTCACACAGCTAGTAAGCATTAAGTGTCTGAAGTTGAATTTGAACTCAGGTCCTCCTGATTCCAGGGCTGGTGCTCTATTTACTGTGTCACCTAGCCACCCTATGTAACCCTTTCTTGACCAAGATACTGGAGTGGTTTGCCATTTCATTTTCCAGACAAGGAAACTGAGGCAAACAGGGTGGAGTAACTTACCCAGAGTCATACAGCTAGTAAGTGTCTGGGGCCACATTTGAACTCAGGAAGAGGAATCTTCCAGACTTCAGCTCCCACCCACTGTCATTTATCCCATTTGGGCTGCCCATAATAAGGTCCCTTTATTTGCCTTGATTCCCACTCCATACCCCTTCCATTTGTGTTTTATCTTACTATTAGAATGCAAGCTCCTCTAGGGCCCCTAGAGTCACCTTTCTTTCTGTTGGATTTGTATTCCCTATGTTTAATGTCAGAACCCCCAAGCCAAGAGCACTCTTGTCTTTTCTTACTATTAGGAGACCCTTTTGGTTGTTATGCCAAGCTCAGAGCACAGCTTGCTTGCTGGGCCTTAGCTCTGGAAAACAACAAAAAGGTGTCTCCTAATAGTAAGAAAAGATATGAGTGAGAAAATAGGGATTGTCTTGGTGGGGTCCAGACCTTAGCAACATGCCTGGTTTCAGTAAAGGTTTCTTAAGTGCATGTTGACTAGACTTGTTGACTTTCCCTCTCCAGACTGTTTCTAAATTTAAGGCTGCTTTACTCACACTGGAGCTTTATGGCCTCCAGGGGCACATTCCCTTGAGGTATGAACTAGGACAATGAAAAAACTTGGTCCTTCCTTCTTAAAAGCCTGCAATTCTTGGTCTACAACAAAGATGTAAACCTCAATTGCCTCTTTCAGCCACTTTCTCTCTCCTTTAGTCACTGAGGGATCAAGAAAGCCAAACTAATTATATTATTTGTTTAAACCAGAAAGCATTAGGTAGATGGGTAATTCTGCTAGGAGAATGATCAGAAAAGGATTCACAACCCAATTCAATAACATCTGGATCAGGCTCACTGGAGTCTATGTTTCTGGGTTATTATTAGATGTATACCTACATCAGCGGGCTGCCTCCTCTATTGAACTATAAGCTCCCCAGGGACAGGGGTTGCGGGCCATGTCTTCTCTCCCCCTTTTCTCCTTACGCTGCTCAGTCCAGGACTTTTTACCCTCATCCCTACCTCGGTGTTGACTGACTGAGCAACCACACACTCGCCCTGGGTCTGGCTCTTGTCCAGAACCCTGCGCCCTCCATCCCAGTGCGTGCTTGGCCAGGGACTGAGAGAGATTAAGTAGCAAACCCATATGAGTGCAGCTATTGGTGATGTCCGAGCCTCCTGCACCCACTCTAATTGGATCTGTCTCCTCAAAGTCTGATTTAATCGGCCTGAGATAACTGGGCAGGGGGTGGGAGGGAGGAGAGAGGAGAGGCGGTTCGTCTTGGAGAAGGATTAGCCTACTCACCCTGCGCTTGCTCCCTTCCCTGGCACCAGCTGTGTGTGTGCACAATCAGCCTTTATTAACTATTACACTTCATGCCGGACAGCTGCTGGGGAAAACATCGATTCATTTCCCCAACCTTTTAGACTGCCTTGGAACTCACTGCTTCTATTTATTTTTCTCCCTTATTCTCGAGCTCTCATGCAGATGAGATTTGGTCTGGAGAGGACCCAGTTGAGAAATAGACACAGTGTAAAGTACACCTGCCCCTTCTTCTCTCCCTATAGCTCCTCCCTCTTTTTTTTCCTTTTGGCTCAAGACTGCCTAACCCCTCACTCCCATCCTCTATAGCAATTCCTCTCACTGGAGAAAGAAAGACACATTTGTACCAAAACCAATTTACTTTGCCAATAATAATCTGTGCTCTTTGTGCTATACCTTCAAATATTTATGTTTGGATGAGAAGCCAATTCTGTGGCCATCCACTCTTGCCTTTGGTTTCATCCTTCATGAGGTTTACTGAGCTGTCCTTTTTATAGGGATAGCAAGCTCTTGGGCTTATGTGATAGAATCACAGAATTAGAGACTTTTACTTAGTACTTGGAGGCCATCAAGTCCCAAGAGCCTGGAGTGAAAAGTGGAAGGAATAAATGCTTTTTCTCTTCTCCCTCAGCCTGACCTGTAGCCCCTAACCAAACTCACCCCTCAATCAGAGAAGGAACTAAGCATTTATTTAAACATCTACTATGTGCCAGGCACCATTGAGTGTTTTACAAACATTCTCTCACTTGGTCCTCACAAAAACCCTGGGAGGGAGGTGCTATTGTTATCCCTATTTTACAGATGGAGAAACTGAAGCAAACAAAATGACTTGCCCAGGGTCACCCAATTAGTAAATATCTGAGATTGGATTTGATTGGATTTGAATTTAGGTCTTACTGACTCCAGGCTTAGTGTGCTATCTACAAGGCCACCCAGCTGCCAGGGTACTGCCATCTGAGAGAGATGTTACTTTCTACCCAATTTCCTCCCAAAGCCCAATCCTTGTCTTGAGGTCCTCCCTCAGCCCTAATATGTCACTGCAGTTGTGCCTAGGCTTTCCTGCCCAGAAAGGCATCTCTCTGGGTATCACTGTACTCTTCAACTGACTGTCCTCTCCTCTAAGTCATTGTTGCCAGCTATTTTTACTCTAAGCAAAAAATAAATAAAATAAAAAATCCTAGTCCTGTCTCTGTTTAGTTCAGTCCCCCATTTTACAGAGATGGAAATGAGCCTAGAGACGTGAAATGACATGCTGAGATCACACAACCAGTTAGTGGCAGATCCAGGACTAAATTTCTCAGCCCCTAACTCCGAGGCCATGTCTTTTTCTGCTCTTTCCTAGGAAGGGAAGGGTTAAACAATCTTTGACCAAGCAGGTGGTCCTGAGACAAAGGATATTTGTGATGGCCCAGATATCACTTCCATGAATAAATGAATCCATGCACAAGGGAATGAATTAAAAAGCATTTATTAAGTGCTTATGGTGTGCCAAGTCCTGTGCAAAGTGCTAATGACACAAACAGAAAATCAAGACAGTTCCTTCTCCCAAGGAGATCACATTCTAATTGGAAGAGGAAACACACATAGAAGGTTTGAGCTCTAGGGTAGATAGAAAGGCCTGGTGGTCCTCCAATTTACTGAAAGAATTGCAGTTGGAGACTCCCTCCTGCTCATTGAAATAATGTGAAGGACCATGTCCTATACTAGCCTGGCGTGGCCCTGGGCAGAAGACCTTTAAGAACGGGAGATCCCAGTGGTATCTGAGCAGGACACAGGCTGGAACATGGGGGAAGGGTTCCCATGTAGCCTGGTCCACTCAACCCTTCAGCACCTGGTGGTACTGGAATGAAAGGATGAAGGCATTGAGGGAAGGGCATGAGTACACTGGGCAGGGTGGTGGTACATGGATAGAGTGCTGGGCCTGGAGTCAGGAAGACTTAGAGTTCATATCCAGCCTCAGACACTTGCTAGCTGTGTGACCATGGGCAAGTCACTTAACTCTGCCTCATTTTCCTCATCTATAAAATGAGCTCAAGAAGGAGATTACAAACTACTCTGGTATCTTTGCCAAATGGGGTCACAAAGATTGGACATGACTTTAAAAAAGACTGAACAATAACATGAGAGTACCCCAAATGACATAGTTGTGCTTCTCCATGTTCTATGTCAATCAATATGAATACAGGGCCATGCATTCAAGCAAAGTGCGGTGGGAAGAGGTCATCAGAATATGAAGACAGTGATCTCATTATACATTAACCCCAAATCTAAGTCTTCCTTCCTCAAACTACCTGTGAGTGAGAAGCCAAGTCTCTGTTATCTCTTCTCTAAGGAACAATGAACCACAAATAAGTAGATGGTTGAGCCCCACGGTAAAAGGCAAGAGTCATGTTCATGGATCTAACTTTATTTCATCTCCCTCAATGTTATCCGATTTACAGCTACATGGAACCCTAGTAATCCTTTAGCCCAACCCTTCCATTTGATGGATGACAAAACTGAGGCCTGGAAAGGGGAAATGATTTTCTTTAGGAATTAGTAACATAATTAGGAAGTAGTAGAACTTGGGTTTAAACCTAGACCCTCTGATTCTCCTTCCAGGGCTTTGACCATTGAATCATATTTCCTGTTTCTGTATTCACATGTTTGCCAGTGTAGACAGGGCCATCTCAGAATGACACTCTTAAATTGTGTTTTTTCTTACACTTCACCTTTACCAAATATATTATTTACTCCCTTTCTTGATTCCAATCATCCTCTGTAAGAAATGTCTTTTAACTTCAGTGTATACTGAACTTGATATAAGTTTTAAGCTCACCCCCCCACCCCTTACTGGGAAGATCCTCTCCATCCTAGAATTGGTTCTGTGTCTATAACTAGTAGATGGGTAGAGGGAGAAAGATGGTGAGAAGGGATCACCAGATAGAAAGGACTCTGCTTAGAAAGCCATCACCCACCTCCCAGCCTTCCCCAGCAGAGACTGGAGTAAAAGGAACTTGGGCATTGTTCCCCATTTTAGAGAAAGGTTAGGTATTGACATCTGTTCTCATACCTCATCTACCACTGGAACGGAATTTAATCCACAAACTCTCTACTGGCCACTTCAGCCTCTGTCTTATCAACATTTCCTCCTGCTAAAATGCAAACTGTATCGAGCGGCTCCCAGACTTGATTATGATACTCTTTTTAGTAGCTCTGGCTCTTGGAGTAGAGTTTTATTAAGGGGAGGGGGAGGGGGGAAAAGGGAAGAGAGGAAAGGGAGGAGGAAGGACCCTCAGGCTGGGATTCAACCAAAAGACTCTCAGGGTCCACCAGATATTTTCCTAAAAAGTTCATTACTGCAAGGGAAACAAGAGACATGGAAGACCAGTTAGAGGAATAGTAATATCAGTACAAATAGGAATATTATAAAAGACAGTGGGGACATGGACATGTAATGGAAAACAGACTTTTTATGGAGAGAGGGAGACAGAAGATGTAAGAGAAGGAAGGGAGGAGGGAAGAAAGGGAGAGAGAAAGAAAAAGAGAAAGACAGAGAATGAGAGAGAGAAGAGGGAAGGAGGGGGAGAGAGAGGAGGAGGAGGAAGAAGAAGAAAAAGAAGGAGGAGGAGGAGGAGGAGGAGAGAAAGACAGAAAGAAAGAGACAAGGAGCAGAGGTAGGGAAGGGAGGGAGAGAGACAGACACAGAGCTGGGTGTAGTGGGTTGAAGTACTGGGCTTAGAGTCAGGAAGTCTTGGGTTCACCTCTTGCCTCTGATACAGTTGATCCTTACCACAGCCCTGGGAGGTGGGTACTATTATCCTTCCCATTTTACAGATGAAGAAATTTAAACTCATAGAAGTTAAATTATGTAGAATCTAACAGCTGGTAAGTCTCATCATAGACAGGTTGTGATCTGGGTTTTCAGTCTCACAGCAGGATTCTTCCACATTAACAAAATCTCAAACTCTCCCATGCTCACATATATCATCCACCCTTCCCCTCGACTATCATAACAACCTTCTAATTGGGCTCCCTGCCTTCAGTGTCTTCCCCTCCTTAATTCATCCTCTGCTCAGCTGCCAAATGGATAACTCTAAAACACAAATCTATCCATATCACAGCCCCCTCCCACCAAAAAAAAGTCTTCAATGACTCTGCTGTCTTTAGGATAGAATACAAACTCCTCACTGGGCATTCAAAACCCTCCACAATCGGGTTTCCACTGACCTTTCTAATCTTACTTCAAACTATGCCCCTTTATATACTGTCCATTCAAGTCAAAGTGAGTCCCTTCACCCCGCCCCCCATTATGACTTTTTCATTTCTTGCTTCGGTGAATGGCCACCTCTGACTTCAGTCGAAACACAGCTCACTTAGCACTTTCTACAGAGGCCTTCTCCGCAGCATCCCTAATCTCATTAGTGCTTCCTACTTTTGAACTACTTGGTATTATTTTGTATATACTTTGTATGTATTTACTTGGAACATACTTACCCGGAGGGCAGAGGCTACTTTGTTCTTGTCTTTATATCTCCCCACCCCACTCCCATGCCTACATAGTGCTTGGCACAGGTGCTTAATGAGTGCTGAATTGAATTGTAAACATGAGTATATAGAATAGTAGCTAACATTTATAGAGAGAATAATCTGGAACTATTTTTAAAAAAAGTTTTATTGATGATGTCTTTTATTTTTATGCCACAGAAATATCCTGGTATTCAACTCTTCTACCCACAAAGTAAATCTCTCTCTCTCTCTCTCTCTCTCTCTCTCTCTCTCTCTCTCTCTCTCTCTCTCTCTCCCCCTCTCCCCTCCTCTTCCCTCTCCTCTCCCTCTTCCTGCTCCTCCTCTCTCTCTTCTCCTTAATGGAAGATGAATTAAGGAGGGAGAGATGCTAAAGGTAGGGAGCCCAATTAGAAGGTTATTTTTTTTTCCAGAGGAAGGGTAGATGATATATGTGAGCATGGGAGAGTCTGAGATTTTGTTAATGTGGAAGAATCCTGCTGTGAGGCTGAAAACCCAGATCACAACCTGTCTATGATGAGATTTACCAGCTGTTTGATCTTAAAGCTTACAAAGTATTTTGCATATGTTATCTCATTTGATGCTCAAACTAACCCTAGGAGGTAGGTACTGTTATGATCCTCATTTTACAGTTAAGGGAAATGAAGCTTGGGGAGGTCAAGTGACTTGCCCAGGGTCACACTGTGAATAAGTGTTTAGGGAAAGATTTGAACTCAGGTCTTTATGACTCCCTGCCCAGCACTTTATACACTTCAGTCCTAGCCATCTCCATCATGTAGATATAAATATGTATGTATGTGTCAATGTGTATTTTACACACACACACACACACACACTCTACAGGCCTGAGGAGAGCACAAAATCTTGGTACACAATAGATGTTTAAAAAATATTGATTGGTAGACTGATTGAAAAGCCCTTTCTGGAGAAACACCTAGAAGATATAGGTCTGGTTCTTTCCTTTGCCTTTGTAAGAGGTCAGTGAAGGAGAGAGGCCAAATTTTTCTTGGAGTCAATATTTTTAGCCTTTCCTCTGAAGACAAACTCTTCCTCTGTGGTCTGGGATGCAGAGAAGATAAGGTTTGGGTGGCAGTGAGGCCTTGCCCTCCCAGTCCCATTTTTATCCCATCACCATGCTAAGCCTAATGTGATAAGCACTCAGTGTGGAACAACTGGGTTTGGATTCCAAATTCCAGCTATAGGACCCCGTACAAATGATTTCATCTCTCTTAGACTCATTTTCCCTTCTGTAAAATAAGAAGGTTTGATCTAGAATCAAAAGCTCTTAACCTGTGAGTTAGGGTCTGTGAACGTGGTTTGTACAAGTATTTTGAGAACTGTAATTAAAATAATTGTTTTCCTTGGTAATCCTGTGTATTTTATTATATGCATTTGAAAACACCATTCTGAAAAGGGATCAATAGGCTTCCCTAGATGAATAAAAGAATTTATTATACAAAAAAAGCTTAAGAACTTCTAAGGTAGATGATTTCTAAGGTCCCTTACAGCACTAACTCCTAGGATTTCTCTGCTCCTCAATAGGTCAAGCTTACAAATTTCTAGTCACAGGCTAGGATACCATTTCTTCCAAGGAGGTCTGAAGGACAAAGGGCTAGAGGGTTAGAGGGAGTTGTTCCTGTAATGACTATCTACCTATTTGCCATCTCCAGGAGACTGGCACTTCCTGCCCCAATTCTATGCTGTGGAGAAGAGGTTGATGGGTGCTCCAGGGATAGCTTCCCCAAATAGGCACAGAGAGCCTCAGCTGCCGGAAGACAGTGGATGTGAGCTTCGTTTCACAGGACCAGATGGCACTGGTGCATCCAATCCACCCATCCCACAGTATGATGTACAAAACAAACAGCATCCCTTGGGCCCAGGAGCCTCACTGTTACCAGGCTGAAAACAGACTTGAGGCCATAATGTAAATGGAGCTAAAGCTACCTGCTAATTCCCTGCCCAGTTATTGTCAGCTAGGGCAGAGTAGGGAGAAAGGTGCCTCCACAGTATTAGAGGTGCTGACAAAGGGGGAGATCAAGGATCCAAAGCAGGGAAAAACCTAAGGGACCATCCAATGCAAAACCCTCATTTTGGAGTTGAGAAAACTGAGACCAAAGGTTAATCGAAGCTCCTTGAGGGTAGGGACTCTTTTTCTCTTTCTGTCTTTGTATCCTTAGAGCCTAGCACATAGACAAGGCTTTGTTAGGTACTTAATATTTGTTGAATTCAATTAAATTAACCTGCCAAAGGTTACATGAGTAATAAATAGAATGAGCAATTGGTTCTGGAGACTGAATGCCTGGGTTCAAGTCCTGCCTTAGGCACTAAACTACCTGTGTAAATTTATGAGCCTCACTTTCCTCATCTGGAAAATGAGAGAGTTGGCCTGGCTAGTTTCTGAAAGTCCCTTCAAGCTCTAAATCCATGATCTGATGACTCCAAATTCAGACTACTTCCCAAACAAGGACTAGCAAACTTATGTTTAGTGTCTGTACTCTATTAATTAGACCTGTTTTGTATATTTTTAGGGGGTATGTGTGTGTTTTAAACATAAGTGAAAGACAGCCCCTTTTCCCTCCCCCCCCCCCAGGGCAGAGACCTTGAGAAACTGTTTGAGATATGAAAAAAAGATGTGAAAACAAATCAGAAGTCTTCAGTCTCAGTTGTAGTTGGGCCACTTGCTAACTGTGGTCATTTGGGCAAAGTACATAACTGAACTGAGCCTCAGTTTCTTCACCTGTTAAAAAAGGGGGGGTGGAGAATTGGACTAGAGCAGGACTTCTTAAACTTTTTTCCACTTGCAACCCCTTTTCTCATTTTGGCTGGGTTAGTTTGTGTTGCATGGACTGAGGACATTTGCAGTGCAAAGTGCACATGCTGTGTGTTCAGAACCAAGGCTGCAGTTAAGTCACTTGTTGCAACACAGGCAAGCACTGCCCAAAACACCTCAGATTCATTATGAGTTTGATTTGGAATTAATTTTTGGTCATTGAGCATTAAGAAACCTTATGCTGTTGCCAAATTTTGGGGTTGCAACCCACACGAAGAGCCGGTGGAGAGTTTCTAAATGCCCTTCTAGTTCTAAACCAGAGATCTCTGAAATACCTTCCTTCACTGATGTTCTGTGGTTCTAATTGTGAACCTTCTTTTTTCCTATGCCATCACCAATATAGGGCTATGCAGGGAAACTACTCAATTGAAAGTAACTCCATACCTTTGTAATTTATTAAGTGTCTTCTCTGTGCCACATAAAGGCAGCTAGGTGGCAGAGCTTATGATAGACTATGGGGCCTAGAGTCAGGAGGACTCATGTTCCTGAGTTCAAATCACTTACTAGTGGTGTGACCCTGGATAAGTCACTTCACCCTGTTTGCCTCAATTTCCTCATCTCAAAAATGAGCTGGAGAAGGAAATGACAAACTACTCCAGTTTCTTTGCCAAGAAAACTCCAAATGGGGTCATGAAGAGTCAGGCACAACTAAAATGTGCCACATAGGTGCTGAGGTTACAAAGACAAATTCAACAAATATTTATCTTGCACAAGGCAGTATTCTATACAAAGACAAAAAAAAAATAATAATTCCTGCTCTCAAGGTGCTTACATTCTACTAATGCTCTCCTGCCTATCCCCAACCAGCCTCCACCAATGATGGCAAATCTAATCAATCAGTCAAAATACCTAACTTGGTATGTCTTCTCCCATTCTCCCTTGCCTTAATCTGAGCACCAAAGCCTCCCTCTGTCATCTGTACAATATGTCCCCAGAATCTAGATCAATGGGTCCAGAGCTCAAAGGGGCCTTTGAGGCCATCTAGTTCAACCCTGTCACTTTACAAATGAGGAAACTGAAGCCAAGAGATGAGAATTTACTTGCTTAAGACAGAGCTAGGATTTAAATACAGGTATGCTGGTCCTTTGACTTGAAATCTAAATCTTTCCACAGTGGTAGTAAAACCAGGAATCTCTAGACTCCCCCAATGGATTTGACTCACTCCCATATATAAGAGAGAAAACCAAGTTTCTTTAACTTTCAACAGATGAGCTTGTACTTGCAATAGCCAGCAGAGAACAAACCATCATAAAATAGTTATTAAATGTTTATAATTCATTTTACTGCACTCTTCTCCTTGAGGCTCCCTAGAGACCAAGAGCAATGATCATGCTCATAAATAACATTATTAATAAGAGCCCCCTGGATCCACATAGCACCTTGCTTCAAAAGAACTCCAAGTACTTTTCACATCTTATCCCTCCCCTTCACCATGCTCCACACTATATTAGCTGCCACAATTAAAAAGTTCGAGAAACATAGTTTCTGGGTAATTTAACCATTTTCCAAATAAGACCAGTATTTTATTTATAAAACGATGGTCATTTAGCTGTCTTTGTCTTAGACCAAAGACAATCATGGTGGCAGGCTCATAGTTTATATACCCGTTAGAAGAATAGAGGTTCAATGAGAAGTTGACATCATGTCACCCTTGTACAGAGAAACATTTCTATACCTAGGCCATCCCCAGCCTAGGGGCAATCTAATTAAAGAATGTATGCCCCACCCAAGCCTGAGTGGAACACAATAGCTACTCCCCCTTTGGTGGTCTGAAAAGTTAGTCCAATCTCTATCAGCAGGGTCCTTCAAGAGACTGAACATTTTAAATTCAGGACTTTATAAGGGGAGAACTCTGGATCTCCCCAAATTTTTAGGTTATTAATAATCATTTCTCTCATTGCTGTGTGACACTAGCTAAGTTACTTACATTTTCTGGGCTCTGTCTACCCAGTGGGGATAAAAATACCTTACCTCCCTGAAATCAGGGGGACTGGAATAAATAGATGATATTTTTTCAGTTCATTGCTTACTCTCATACATATGATTCTTTCTCATCCTGTTCCCATAAAATTCAATTAAGCATTTATTAAGCACTTACTTCTATGTGTCAGACACTGTACTAGGCATTGAGGATGCAAATATAAAGAATGAAACAATCCCTACAGGGTAGGAAGCAGAAGGCAAATATTTTTTTGTTTGTTTGTTTTATCGATGTCTTTTATTTTTATACCATAGGAATTTCCTGGTATTCACCTCTTCTACTCACAAAATAAAACTCTCCCTTTTTACAAGGGATAAAAATCAAATGAAACAAATCAATACAAACTGCTATGTCTAGTAGTATATGCCACAGTTGGTGTCCATAGAAATAAAGAAAGGAAACAAGCATTTATTAAGTGCCTACTGTATACCAGGCACTGTGTTAAGTACCAGGGATAAAAAAAAAAAAGTCAAGAACCAGTCCCTCCCTAAAGAGGAAGGCAACATGCAAGCAGCTATGTGCAAATAAGAGGTGTGTGTGTGTGTGTGTGTGTGTGTGTGTCTTACATAAAGAGGTGTTTATCAACTATGTGTGTATTTACAAACACATATATGCACACATACTCTCTCTCTACATGATAAATTAGAGATAATCAACCCAGGGAAGACATTAGCATTAAGAGAGATCAGGAAAGGCTTTTACAGAATGTGGACTTTTTGTTGGAACTTGAAGGAATTTAGGGAAACTGAGGAGGCAGAGAATTCTAGGCATTGAATGACAGCCAGTGAAAATGCCCAGTCAGGAGATGGAGTGTCTTAGGCATAAAAAAGCAAGGAGGCCTGTGTCACCAGATTGAAAAATATGTGGGAAGGAGAAAGGTGTAAGGAAATTGGAAGGGTAGGGAGGGACCAGGTTATGAAAGGCTTTGAAAGCCAAATGGAGGATTTTATATTTGATCCTGGAGGAAACAGAAAAGGGATTGTACTGTTGGAAGGGATTTTGGATCTAGTTCAACTCTCTCACTATATAAATAAGGAAGCTGGAATTCAGAGAGGTAAAGTGATTTTACAAGCCTCCTGCTAGGGCTACTTCCTGAACACCCATTCACACAGGCAACTGGACCCCCAGAGGAAAAAAGAGAACAAAGTTCTCTTTTCATGGTCACCTTGAGGTGATGGAGTTTTTAGTACTGTCCCTTCTGAGCCCCAACTAGTATGCTTCTCATTGATTATCAGACAGCAGCCTCAATTAGTTTTTAGCAAAGGTATTTATTAAAGTGGTATCAAAATGATTAACAGCTAGGACAAAACATCCTACCCATTACACATACAAGGTCCGTGGGGAGAGTAAGCTCAAAACTGAAGTACAAAGGTAACATGTAGGGAAAATGTGCAACAAAGGGGTACTTTATAAGTTCTAGCAGTAAGAATCCTCCTTGTCCTTTGTGGAATCTTCATGAAACTTTATCATAAGATGTAGCCCACTACTTGACAGCAAGAATCCATATCATAGAGACTACATAGTGTCCAAGATAGAGTCTATAGACAGTCCATTATAAAGTCCATAGAAAGTATTCTTCCTGGCATGAAGGATCCTAGAGAGACTTTGTTAACTAGTGTGATTAGCCAATCAATTATTCTCTTCTTGACCTGATCAAAGAAGTTCATGCCTTATAAAGAGATCACAGGTCATGAGCTATAGTTTCTACACATTTGGACCTTCATCATGCTTGTGTACTGATTATATTATATTAATTGAGCTGGAGATTCAGACAATCTCCCTAACACAATGTCACACAGTTAGTAAGTGGCAAAGCCAGAATTTGAACTCAGATCTTCAGGCACTAATTGGCTTCTCTTTCCACAAACCACATTGTCTGTCCTTCCCTGCTTTATGAAGCTTAAAATCTCTTCTGCTCTCAGGCTGGAAGAGTTCTAAAATTCATCTACAAAGGAAAGTTGGAATTATGGAAAAGTTTTCTGCCCAAAACAGAAAGCTTTTTACAAAATTGAGGACATAGAGACTCGTGGAGATTTCCAACTTACTGCATGAATTCATCTGGGACATGTGCATATCAACTCAGGCCAGAGTCTTTAATAAGGCAGCTAACAGCACTGCCTTTACACTCATCCCCCTTACAAGCCAACCACGTGCCAAGGAGGAGGCCACGTTCTCACTGATCCACACTCCAGTTCAACAGTGGGATTACCAGGGCTTGTAACTACAGCTCTGGCTTTCTTCCTGGCTCTCCAAAGGTCACAGCTGCATCCTTCTCTCTTCCTGCTTCACTGAGCATAGATCAGTTAAGCACCATGGGACAACTCCTTGAACATTCATGTCCCTGACTACTAGAGGGATCCTGCTGGGACCTCCCTCCTGCTTCACCCCTCCCCTCCATGAGGCACACATTCAAGACCCCCTATTCATGGTCTAAAAATCAATGATTCTCTGACCTGTCTGAATAGGGACAAGGCTTGCAGAGGAGAAGGGAGAAAGACAGAGGTCTCAGATTTGCTTCAAAGAAAGTGGAAATCGATGGAAAGGCAGCAAGCTCTGAGTTTTCAACATTTTTTACTCTTCCCAGAGGGCTGGCAGGAATGAGAGAACACTGAAATCAGGAATGATTAAAAAGCATGGTACAAGATCACCCGACTGGAAGTCAGGAGGCCTGGTTCTAGTTTCAGCTTTATCACTAATTACCTGAGATATTTTGGGGAAATTTTACATTTCTCCTTCTCAGTTTTTCCATCTGGATCCCAGATTTAGAGATTGAAAGCACCTGAGAGGCTAACTGGTAGAAGGATTTGGCCTGCTGGCTTTGCTGACCCATTATTGTGGACAATAGGGGGCCCTTTCAGGCCTCTCAGCTAGTGTTCTAGAAAGGATAGTGTTGGGACTTAATGACAGGAAAAACACTGCCAAGTCAATTAGTCTCTTTAAGCCTGAGTTTTCCTATATGTTAAATTTGTGATTGTTCAGTCAGTTTTTAGTTGTGTCCACCTCTTCATGACTCCATTTGGGCTTTTCTTGGCAGAGATTCTAGAGTGGTTTGCCATTTCCTTCTCCAGCTCATTTTACAAATGAAGAAACTGAGGCAAAGAGTGTTAAATGACTTGCCCAGGGTCACACAGTTCCTGAGTATCTGAGGCC
The DNA here is from genome assembly GCA_011680675.1 of Gymnobelideus leadbeateri. NCBI lineage: Eukaryota > Metazoa > Chordata > Mammalia > Diprotodontia > Petauridae > Gymnobelideus > Gymnobelideus leadbeateri. Next base: position 87,672 of record WOXC01010123.1, on the reverse strand, counting down.
AGATTTGAGTCAGGAAGATGAGTCTTCCTGACTCCAGGCCCTGCACTCTCTACTATACCTCCACTTAGCTGCCCATGTCTATTGAAAAGAGACAATAATAACCAAAAGCACAGATGATTTCTGAGGATTGTTTTGGGTCTCCAATAAGGATACTATATATAAACTACTTTGCAAACCTTAGAATGCTATAGAAATACAGGGTATTATTATTGTTATCTTTCTCTTGGCCTCAGTTTCTTGACTGTCATTCTCTCAAATCATTTCAGTGCAACTTTTCATCCTTAAGGGTGAAAACCCCAAACAAATAAACTCCCACCCAACTCCAGCTATGTCTGAGGTACCTTAAAAGCAGGTAAGACAGAGCTCAAGAGATATAAATGGCAAGCTTACAGATAATCCCCTCCTCCCCAAGGTATGGTGCCCACTTCCTGCAAACTGGGCTCAGTGATGGCCAGGAGCATGCATGCATGGGACTTCCCTCTGTCCAGCAATTACATTCCTCTTGCTTCTTTCAACCTATTCCAAGACTTCCTCTCAAGTGGGAACAGAATGTGATGAGAGAAAGCCGGTTGAAGAATGCCAACTTGGGGATGCATCTCTTGACAGATGGAGTTGTTATTTAATTTCTGCTTTTTTAATTTGGAGAGGAAAGCCATGATGAATGCAAGGAGACAAGGGGACCAAGCTGCTTCCCCAACACCCCTGCCCCTGGGACCTTTTCCCTCCACCCCCACTCACTGAACTAACTTTCTATCCATTTCAAAAGAAAACCCAAATGAGAATGTATGTCATTAATGAGCAAAGCTTTTAAACTTGTTTATTAAGTTTCTCTTTGGAATTTTCCTGCTTTACCTCCTAGGGAAACAAAAACTCATTCAGTACACATTGATGACACCCTCTAATGGCAGAGCACTGGGATAAATCCAGTTTAGATAAGGCACAGTCCCTACCCACAAGGAGGTACCTAGGGAATAGAGAATGTGGTATAGTAGAAAAAGGAGGAAAAACATTAGATTTGGGAGTCAAGAGTCCTGGGTTTGAGTTCCAGTTCACTGCTTAAGCATTTTGTGACAATGGGCAAGTAACTTCTCCTCAGTGGCTATCATTGTTTCTCCATATATAACATAAGGGAAGTGTAGGTTTTGTGAAAGGCTACTTTGGAGTCAGAGGACCCAAGTTCAAATTCTGACTCTGATGCTTACTGCTAGTGTAACTTGGTAAGTCATTTGACCTCTCTGGATCTCCATTTCCTCATTTGTAAAATGAAGGGGTTGGACTGGATGGCCTCCAAGGTCCTTTCCAGATTAGAACCTATGATGCTAGGACTTTGATTCTAGGATAGTGCTTGGGCCAACCTCAATGGGAATCTGCTTATACTACTTGAGATTCTTCACTATGGAGCCACACATGCGGTTTCTAAGGATTTTTTCTTTTCCTGCTTCTGGTACATTTTCGCAAACAAGGCTCCAAACAATGAGCAACCCAAAAAAACATCTTTGCAGCCTACTCTGTCATGAAGAGGTACATGGGGAGTCAGTATGCCAGCCTAGGGGTTTAGGAAAAAGATCTGGGGCCAAAGGGCTCCTTGGGAGGGAGGTCAAACCCCCATTCTGGAGTGGAAGTGAGGAGAAGGAGCTTGGCAAAATGCCCTCAACTAACTCAGCTCTTCCTTGTCCACAAGTGCACTCCCCACTGAGGTCTCTTGTCTATAATCTCCTCCTCCCAGCTGGATTCTAGGGTGCTTTCTTTAAGATAGAAAGCTGGGAAGAGAGGAGTTGGGCTATTCATACATTTACGTGCATATATGTTTTTAAGAGGACTTCTAGTGGCATAGTAGATAGAGCTCTGGGCTTAGAGTTAGGCTAGAAGGATGGAAGTTCAAATATGACCTCAGACTCTTACTAGCTGTGTGACTCTGGGCAAGTCACTTAACCCCTGCCTCCATAATACTAGAGAAAAAAAATAGCAAACCACTTCTGTATCTTTGCCAAGAAAACTCCTTAGACAGTTGACCTGTGGGGTCATGAAGAGTCGGACCTGACTCAACAACAACAACAACAACAAATGTTTTTAAAAATCTAAATCTAAAGCAGTGAGAACTGGCCAGTGAAAGCCCAGTCCTCATGAGCATGCACAACAGGCTCTGACTGATGTGATACCCTGGGTGGACTTCAGAAGACACAGAGGCATTCTGTGGCTATTTCCTCTTGACTCACTGTTTGTCAAAGGTGGATCTTTTGATTGGCTTCTGAACTGGACCTGGGTGTGCGTACAAAAAGATCCCTTTTTGTTCATACAGCAAGCAAATAGGAAATAGTCATAGAATACATGTCCATGTTACAGAAGTTCACATGGGGGATTGCATGTGGCAGAACAAAGTTTACAGGCTTATAAAGCTTAGACCACCATTATATTACATGAATAGCATATATGTGTATGTATGAACATCTTTTGTTTTGAATTATCCATATCTTTCCCCTTCTATTAGCATGGCTAATAAAGAATGAAAACAATGGCAATTTGTCTTCCTTCCATTAAAGTACCGATGAGTTCATCTCCCTTTCCCCCAACACACAGATGTACCAATTCTCTTCCCAAAGGGGTTGGGGGCTTTATATGGGGACCCTTGTACCCTTCTACTGATCAAAAGGGGCATAGTGTGTTTTGCACATAGTGAAAACAAAAGAGGAAAAGATCACACATTAATTTTTGTATGCTGCTTTCCACTTTCTGCCTGCTTCCCCACCTTCACTCCCACCTACTTCCCACCAACCAACTTGCTTTTAGAACTCACCTCTCTCCCTCCCACACAGAAAGGTATGAAATGGATCAGCTCTTGTTTTCGGTTGAGAACAAACTGTTCGAACATTTCATTAAAAGGGGAAAAGAGTAAGGGGGGAAAACAGGAGCATACTGATACCATTTAACTAAATTACACACAGAGACATAAAGAACTTAACAAAGAATTGAGAAAAAGAAACAGTTTCATTAAGAAAAGAAAGATCAACCTTGGGAGGGGGTAACATTTCTGAATTCCCCCTTTTTTGCTGACAAAATCTGTCCATGTATTTTTAAATGCTTTATGGAATTGTTAACACTTTTAAGCCAATAATATGAAACTGAAGGGTAATTTTTGCATGTGTGTGTGCATGTGTGCATGAGAACAAAGAAATAATGGGGTAGAGAGTGGATCCCGATTGTCATTTTCTTTAAAGTCTTCCAGAGACTGACTTTGAGTGATGCAGTTCTTCAGCCAAGCTCCTGGATGAAAGAGTCTGAAACCACTGTGTCTCAGAGGTGGAGACAGGAATTTAGCAGAAGCAAGGGGAGGGTGACTAGAGGCAGCAGCTCTAACATCAGATAGAAAGCCCCTCTGGGAGGATGAAGGGGAATGGAAGGGTCCTAGGCCATTCTATACTCTACTGTGAAGCCATTTCCATTTGATGTCTGGGTCTGAGGCTATGTCACTTGGGGATGTAAGTAGCGTGTGTGTGTGAACATATTTTATTTTGAATTATCCACATCTTTAACCTTCTGTTAGCATGTGTAATAAAGAATGGTCCTCTCACTAGTCATCTCAAAAGCATCTACCCAGAAAAGAGACAGAAATCTATAGTGGTAGATGTATACAAACCAAACCAAAGATTCTTAGAATTGGAAGGAACCTCAGAGATCATTTGTCACATGTATAGAGATCCCTTCTTCAAGGTTTCCAACTGATCATCCACTCACTGCTTGATGACTTCCAGCAAGGGAGAAATTGAGGAAGTTCATTCTACATTTAAACAGTTCTAGTTGGTAGAAGGTTTTGTTTCTGTTTTCGGAGTTTTTTGTTGTTGTTGTTCATATTCAAACAAAATCTGCTTTTCTTTAATTACCACCCACTGGTCTGGGTTTTTTCCTTTGGGGGACAAAAAGAGGAAATCAGATGTCATTTCCACATGATAAGGCTTCAAACACTTGAAGATAGAAATCAGCACTCCCTCCTCTAAATTTTTTCCTCTTCAGATTAAGTATCCTTAGCTCATTTAATTAATCCTCGCAGGATATAGTCTTGAGGTCCCTTAACATTCTGGTCACTCTCCTCTGGATGGTCTCCAGTTTATCAATGTTCCTAATAAAGCACAATACCCAGGACTGAGCACAGCATCCTGAGTGTGACCTAACCAGAGCAGAGTCTAGTGGGATTATGATTTCCCTTATTCTGGATACTATGTCTCTCTCAAAAAAAGTTTTTAATCAAATTAAAATTTTTAGGCTGCTATGTCACACCATTTCCTTGTATTGACCTGGAGGTTCACTAAAAACCCCAGACCTTTTTCTTGGGAAGTGTTATCTAACTCTTCATCTCACATCATATTTCTATGGTTGATACTGTGAATCCAAGTAGTGAACTTGGGTTAGTGAATCCCAATTCAATTTCAACTTTTTAGGTTCATTTCCTTAGGAACATGGAATGTTCCATTTTTGTCTTTGTAGTCTCAGTGTTTATTAAGTGTTTAATATAATTGTTTAATAAAGTGTTTAATAAATATTAAGTGTTTAATAAATGCTTATTGATTGATTGAACCAAAACATTTTTTTTGTTTTAAGATAAGTCATCCAATATGTTAAATATTTTCACAGATTCATATCACCAAAAGATTTGTTGTATATGCCCTAATACTTTCCTGCAAGTCATTGATTAAAATATCAAACAGCATTGGATCAAGCAGAAATCCCCCGGGCACTTCACTGTGGACTTCCTTCTATACTGACACCAAAGCACTCTTTGGGTCCAACCATTTAACCAATTCCAAATCCACCTCTCTGTGGATATAAACTATCATTGATCTTTGAAGGGTGGCATAAGAAACTTTGTCAAATGCTATGCTGAAATCTAGGCATATTATGTTTATTCCCTGATTTATTAGTTTAGTGACTTTGTCAAAAAGGAAATAAGGTTAGTTTGACACGACCTGTTCTTGAAGAAGTCATGAGGGTTCTTAGTGACCAGCTGCTTCCCTTTCTAAATGCTAAAAATCTCTTCAGGTCAGATGCCCCCTTCCTGCCTCTGCCCAGAGCTTATCATGATCAGAGCTCCTGCTGGAGAGAGAAGGAACCCCAGAGACCATCTACTAGGCCAGTTCCCTCAGTGTACATACTAGCTAAGATCACAATACCTAGTCTGTGGTATACTCAGAGAGGGCTCAAGGTCAGGTTTTTCTGATCTTCCTGCCAACATTCTTCCCAATGAATCACTTACATCTAGTTAATGTTTTATTATATATTTGTATGTATGTATGTATATATATAGAGTATATATATGTTTGTGTGCATATGTATATATATGTGTGTATATGTATATATACTAACATTTTATTAAATGTATACATATATATATATATATATATACTTTAAGGTTTGCAAAATACTTAAATATCTCATTTTAGCCTTATAACAACCCTGGGCAGTAAATACTGTTATTATCCTCATTTGACACATGAGGAAACTGAAGTAGGCAGAGATGCGGTGATTTTTGCCCACAGTCACACAGCTAAGTGTCTGAAGCTAAATTTGAACTTAGGCTCAGTGCTCTACCAACTACACCACCTAGCTGCCTTAGTCAGAAGAAAGCTATAGTAGTATGGGGGCATCTCCATCCTGGAGCAAGGCTCCCTGAAGTTATGCTCAGATATTAGAAATCAGTGAGGACAGGAAGATGAATGTGGTCTTTGTGGCCCTGGCAATATCCACTAACATGAGCCTGGTGGCTGCTTGGGGAGAGTTAGAGAAAGAAGGTTCTTATAGGTGATACTAGAGGATCTTGGGCTTTCCTTCTCCCATCTGGGCCTCTTCTGAGCCATCAGCTAAGGCCAGGAGAGTTCCTGTTATGTTGCTAAAGGAGTAGAAAGAAAAGCATTTTAGAATTCACCCTTTCTGAGTCTGGTTTCTGCAAGCAGGGCTAGGGAACAGAACTGCTATTGAGGCTAGGCATGAAACTGTGGCAGGAAGTGAGGGACCCTAAGAACAAAGGGATGAGTCCTGGAAGGGAGAGGTCAGGGATGGGGGTGGGGGTGGGGCGACTCAGTCATCAAAAGTGCTAGCAGAATCCTTGTACTCTGTATGGGCAATAAATATTTAATGACAAACCCCCCCACAAGGATGGGATTTTTGTTGATGGCAAAAAAATATAATAGACTTATACGTAGCCCTTAAAAGTCTTTCAAAGTACTTTCTTCACAACAACTCTAAGAGGTAGGAGTGCTAGCATTATTATGCCCATTATACAGAGTTGGAAAAACAGATCCCAGGCCTGGCATGGAGACATGATATAGTAGTATCGAGCAATTTCAATTATCAAGATATCTGTTGGTGTTCTTGCTCTTCTGGATATGAGGAAAAGTGTGCATGTTTTCTTCATAGACTGTTTAGTCCTCCCACAAATATTCAATCAGAATATCACAGATTTAGCACCTGAAAGAGCCTAAGAGGTCAATGAATTCAACCTCTTCGTTTTTCAGATGAGGACACTGAGGCACAAAGGGTTAAAAGACTTTCCCAGGGTCACACAACTAGCTAGTATCTTCCTGGTTCCAAGTTCATCATTCTGTCCACTCCTTCACACTGTCCCTCAGTCTATTTCTATTTTATTTTGTTTAAAAACTTTTTTTTGAAACTAGTCTTTATCTCTTTCAGGTTAGAAGTTCCAAGGCCACTGAGTGCCCATCCCAGTACTGATTGGCACAAAGGCTTTGACCTTTTCTGTTTTTCTGATCTGGGCTGGTTATCTCTTCCTTAAGTGTCCTTGTGGCCCTCCATTCTCAGGGCTTCACTATATTGATGCCAAATTTAGTTTTAAAAAACACCATCAGAATTAGCCCTACTGCAGCTGAGAGCTCCTGATCTCAAGTAATCCACCAGTCTCAGCCCTCCAGCAGCAGGGACTACAGATGTTTGCCATCATCCCTGGTTCCATTTTCATTTTAAAGATGAAGAAACCAAAAAAACATAGAGAATACATTGGACTACTCAATGTTTCACAGGAGTCAGCAGAAGAAACAAGTAAAAAGAAAACTTTTGACTTTTGGCCATTTTCCAATTTGCTATTGCTGCTACTGCCCTCCCACTAGACCTTCAGAGACCATTCCCTAATGGAGCTTTGGAACTGTTCCCTGTCTATGTTTTACTCAGAGAACTCTAATTAAATCAGTATTATCAACTGACTACTCTATTGTTCTATTCCCCTTACTTGGGACTTCTCAGACCAAAGCACCTTTTCCTACCCTGACCTCCCACTCCTCTATATGTGTTTTCTCCCCTAATCTGCTCAAATCCCTCTTTAATGGGAGGCCCTTCCCAAGTCAGCCTGCAGATGAGACTTGCACTGACTCCAAATCTAATGCTATTCTCTCTCCTTCCCCACACTGTTTTTGCTTTTCCAACAAATCTTCATTACCAGTTTATAACTATGAATTGAAGTGCCTCAAGGGTTTGTGCTTGCCCCTATGGAATGGGTGACTTGGATCAAGGTATGGATACCAGGTTATCAAATGTATTGACAACTAGAAGCCAGATGGGAATCCCTAACAGATAAGATCACAGTTAGGACCCTTATAGATTTCCAGAGAGTAGAATGTTGGGGCAAATCAAGTAAGACTGAACTTAAGAAAGCAGTACAGTTGCTTAACACACACACACACATACACACACACACATCACAAATATGATCAAGTCAACAAGCATCTTTTATATACTAGAACTGGGGATACAAAGAAAGGCAAGAATAGTCTCTGACCTCAGGAAGCTTCCAATCTAATGAAGGGAGACAGTATGCAAACAGCTATGTACAAATATGGGGGAGACACAGTTAGATCATCTGAAAAAGCAATCTGGACTTTCTAGTGGTTTGCAAGGTTAATATGAGTCTGCAGTGAGATATGGCAGCCAAAAAGATTAAAATACTCCTGTCCTGAGATAATGGAGGCATTGTGTCCAGAATGAGGCAGGTGAAGACCCATCTTGTTAGACACGTCTTACTACTTTGTATGGATAATGGGCGTCCCATTTTAAGAAGAATATTGATAAGCCGGGGTGGATCTTGAGAAAGGCAGCCAGGATGTTGGAGGGCATCGAGATCACTGCATACAAAGACCCTCAGAAAGAATTTCAGGCACTTAGCTTGGCAAAGAGAAGGGATTTGGGAGGGGGGAACTACACCTGTTGGCTCATCAAGAATTGACAAGCAGTCATTTGGAAAAGGGATTAGAATTGTTTTCCCTTTTGGTAAACAGAATGCAGAAGTAGGATTGGTGAATGGAAGTTGTAGATATTGTAGACCTTGCAGAGGTTGCTAGGTGGAGTTGTGGATAAAGTACAGGGCCTGGAGTCAGGAAGACTCATCTTCCTGAGTCCAAACCTGGCCTCAATCACTTACTAGCTGTGTGACCCTGGGCAAGTCACTTAACCCTGCTTGCCTTGGTTTCCTCATCTCTAAATGAGTTGGAGAAGGAAATGGCAAACCACTCCAGTATCTTTGTCAAGAAAACCCCACATGGGATCACAGAGAGTTAGACTTGATTGCAAACATAGTTGTAGATAACAAGATTTAAGGCTTAATAAGGAAAAAAACCCCACTAACTTCCACTAGAAAGAGTGATCCCAGAGTAGACTAAATTAATGGGTTTTTCTTATTACTCAGCCTCCTAGTGTCCTGGGATCCTGGGAATGTGAAATTCTGCTTTGTGATGGTTCCTCTCCAAATGCTCCAGACATGAGCCCCCAGCACCTTCCAAACCAAGAATTGGACAGTATATTGGACAGAAGTAATGGAAAGAGGAGGAAATTCCTTATAGAGCCAAGGCTACAATTGATCTGAGTCACTTTTTCTGTCCCAGATCAATACCCAAATATCTTCCCTGAAGAAAAAAGCCAGACCAGGGCAGGCAGGGGCTAAGCTTGGGCTGGAATTCAGGCTCCTATACATTAGTGCTACTGATGAACTGCTGAGATTGTGAAGAATTTAGTATAGCCCCTGATCAAGGCTCAGCAGGCTTAATTGCAGGGGGCCTGGTGTTAAATACCAGCTTCCCTCACTTCCATAATCTCCTACAAAGCATAATTCAGGTAAACTGTCTTGGTCAATAGAATGTAAACTCCTTGAGGGCAGAGACTTTTTTTGTTTTTGTCTTTGGATTCTTAATGCTTAGCATGGTGCCTCTTAAGGAATGCTTGTTGAATTGGATTGTCTTTTCTGCCTCCTTCCAATTCTTCCCATTCAGTCCCCTTCTCCCCCCATCCCCCAATCAGCACCTTTCCCTATCTCTCACACTTCCTGAAATTACCCCATGTCCCCAAGATCTCTCCTTGAGAAACCTGGCCATGGAAAGAATATGGGACTTGAAATAAAATGACCTGGGTTTGAATCCCAGGTTTGCCACTTGCTTCCTATGGGAGATGAAGAAGTCACTTGACTTCTTGGGCCGGCGTTCTTGTTTCTGTCAAATTAAGGAGATGGATTATATTATCTTCACAGTATTGTGGAATCATGGATCATGGATCATGGATCATGGATTTAAAGCTGGAAGAGACTTTAGAAGTTATCTAGCTCAACTGTACACAGTAACAGCTATATTCAACTGTGAAAGACTTAGTAACTTTGATCAGGACAATGATCCAAGGCAATTCCAAAAGACCCATGATGAAAAGTACTACCTACCTCCAGAGAAAGAAGCGATGAACTCTGAGAGCAGGCTGAAGCACGCTCTTTTTTACTTTATTTTTCTTGTTTTTTTTTTTTGCATGTGATTTCTTTTGTAACATGATTAATATGGAAATATGTTGTGTATCACTTCATATGTATAATGGATATACTATGGCTTCCTCAAAGTGTGGGGGAGAGAGAATTTGGAACTTCAAATATTTTTAAATGAATGTTAAAATAAAAAAAATAATTAGGAAATATTTCATGAAATAAATACAAATATATGGTTTTTAAAAAGTTATCTAGTTCAACCCCCTCATTTTGCAAATGAGCTCTTCAAAGTCTAGCTCTAAGATGCTGATGAGCCTATGATCCTGCCTTTCCTCAGAGAGGCATCTGATGAAGTCATTAATAGGGAAGTGGAAGTTACTGATAGCAGTTTAAAGCGTTACTCCCCTTGTGTCGAAATCTCAAACCAAAGGAATGAAACTTTAACTCTGGAATATCTGAATGAGCAGAGTGTGGGATAGGCATTTTAAGGAATTAGCAGGAACATCAGTGTGTGTGTATGTGTGTGTGTGTGTGTGTGTGTGAGAGAGAGAGAGAGAGAGAGAGAGAGACAGACAGAGACAGAGACAGAGACAGAGACAGAGACAGAGACAGAGACAGAGATAGAGAGAGAGACAGAGAGAAAGAGAGACAGAAGATGAGAGACAGAGTGACAGAGACAGAGAGACAGAGACAGAGAGAGAGAGGCAGAGAGAGACAGAAGAGTAGAGACAGAGTGACAGAGACAGAGAGAGAGAGAGACAGAAGAGGAGAGACAGAGTGACAGAGAGAGAGAGAGAAAGAGAGAATATGTGTGTGAAAAAGAGAGACAGAGACAGAAAGAGGAGATACATTTAAGAAAAGGTTGTTGTTCAGTTGTTTCAGTCATGTCTGATCCTCCCTGACCCCACTGGAGGTTTTCTTGCCAAAGATACTGGAGTGGTTTTCCATTTCCTTCTCCAGCTTATTTTACAGATGAGGAAACTGAGGCAAATAGGAGTAAGTGACTTGCCCAGGGTCACACAGTTAATAAGTGTCTGACGCTAGATTTGAATTCAGGAAGATGAGTCCTTCTGACTCCAGGTCCAGCACTCTATCTGTGCCACTTACCTGCTCCTAACCCTTCTAGGCCTCAGTTTTCTCATCTATAAGATGAGAGGTTTGAGACTGGACAGTTTCTAAAGTCTCTTCCAATTCTAAATCCTATGATCTCACCCAACTTTGCTGCTGTTGATCCCTTGATGACATTCTCAGAAATAGAATGCCTATCCAAATGCACAGTGGGTCAAAGCAGGCCTTGGCATTTCTTATGTCTGCATGAGATGGGAAAGGATTGGGACGAGGTCAAGAGAGAGCTGGAAGGAGCCAAGCTGACCCAGCCCTGTCTCTCAATAACCCATCTAAGGGAACAAGCCCATCTGAGACACCCTCCCTGGAAGAAAGAAAGCCAAGTAACAAGGGACAGAGAGGTAAAAAACAGGACCCCTGGAAGCAGCCAGATAAAGAAGACTGGAGACTGATGGGTAGAGGTGGAGTCTATGAGAAGAACAATGACTAAGGCAGGGAGTATGGAGTAAAAGCCCTACTACCAGCTAGCAGAGGGAGAGGGACGTGCGGCAGACAGTGACATCCTGACCCATGAAGGATGGGCCCCTAGCTGCCCGATCATTCACTGTTATTCCCATGCAGCCTGGATGCCCATGCCTCGGCTCACTTGGCAGAAGTCCTGACCCCCTCTTTCCCATCTTCCTCACAGAATGTCCTAAACCTTCTGAACAGGAGGAGGGAGGGAAGAGAGGGAGGATCTAGGAGAAAGTCTGATCCAGCAAAGTCCAAGGAATGAAGCTGCAATAAATCATGATGTCAACAGTCATCGCTGACATTTGAATAACAGCATTGCACCGTGAAAAGAGCCCTAGATTGGGAGTCGCAGGAGTCAGCTTGAGTTTCAGCTCTGCTGCACACCACCTGTGCGTCCTCAGACAAGGACTAACTTCCAGGACCTCAGTTTCCTCATATATAAAATGACTTCTAAGGATCTTTCCCGCTTTAATCCCTATGAACAATTTTAAAGTAATTTCACATTTATTATCTTGTAATGTTTTCAAACTCATCACATAGAGAATACAATATTTGAAGCAGCATGGTATTCTGGAAAGAGCCCTGGTCTTAAAGTCCAAAGACTTGAGTTCAAATCCTGATTTTATACTTGTGTGACCTTGGGAGGGTCACTTAACTCTCTGAGCTTCAGTTTTTTCTTTTAAAAGATGGGGGAAAAATAAACTTGTACTAAGTACTTAACCTTAGGCAGCTGTCATAAGGAAAGTTCTTTGTAAGTCTTGAAACAGCATGTACATCTAAGCTACTAGCCCCATTTAATAAATTTAGGAATGTGAGGCTCACAGGTTTGAATGAAAACATACACCACTAGTGCCTGGCGCACGTGCATGCATACAACACACACACACACACACACACACACACACACACACACACACACTATGCTTGTTGAAATGAACTAAATTGAAAAAGAACATTTTATAAAGAACAGAAGTGTTATATAAATGTAATGTGTCATTTTTAAAGGCTTTTGTTAAGTGTATGGACCAGATCTTTAGACTGACTCCAAGTCCAGTGAGCTTTCTCTTACCTCATCCTGCCCCCTTACAACCTAAATAATTTTAGGCAGGCCTTCTCATTCGATTCTGCCCAAGGGTCATCTGCACATTAGGCCCTGATCAAGGCTGCCTGGGGTACCATGACTTTAACTGGGACTATTTCTATCACAATACAGATTCCAGCTCTCATAACCTCCATAGAGGCAAGTAGTTGGCACAGTAGGTAGAGCACTGAGCCTGCAGTCAGGAAGACCTGAGTTCAAATCCAGCCTCAGACACTTACAAGCTGTGTGACCCTGGATAAGTCACTTAACCTCTGCTTGTCTCCATTTCTTTAACTATAAAATAGATATATTGATAGAACCTATCTCCCAGGGTTGTTGTGATGATCAAATGAGGTAAATTTGTAAATTTGTAAAATACTTAGCATATAGTAGGCACTTAACAAATATTTATTTCCTTTAAAACAGTGTTCATAAACTCCATACAGTGGCTGTAAAAATAGAATCCCTCTATAGTCAGCCTTCTGGTGATGAGCTGAGTTGAGGGGTGGGCAGCCTCATGGCCACCTGTGGTCCTCTAGGTCCTCAAGTTTGGCCCTTTGACTGGATCCAAACTTCACAGAACAAATTGCCTTAATAAAAGGATTTGTTGTAAAACTTGGACTCAGTCAAAAGACCACACTCAGGGACCTAGAGAGCCACATGTGACCTCCAGACTGTAAGTTCCCCACCCCTGAAAGCTGTTCCTTGTGGGGTCATACGCAAAATTTTCTAGTTTGATAGAGGAACCTCCACGGCTTGCAGTCCCTAAACACAAATGGCAAGAATCTAGGTTCCTCTGGCCCCATGATGAGGCGCCCTTGACTGCAATGTGTGCTAGGAGGGGACCACTAAGGTCACTAAGACCAGTCTCTTTCTCTGGAAAAGTGGTAGGCTGAACTTGAACATTAACAGCTGAGCTTCTCTCTTCTTTCAGCATCTTCTAATCCAAACTAGACAGCTTTCAAGCTGGCCAAAGATGGAGCATCACCAAGAATGACGAGACTGGAGACCAAATATTTACTGTCTATATCAGAGCAGACTCCCAAACCTGAGAACTCTTTTGTCTTCTGTTGTTGTTGGTTAAGTGACTAACTCAAGGTGACACAGCTAGTAATTGTCAGATGCTGAATTTGAACTCTGGTCCTCCTGACTCCAGGGTGGGGGCTCTATCCATGGTACCACCAGGCTCCTCCGCTTTTGTTTTAAAGGTTGTCTCCTGAAGCATCACTTTGTTTTGTAAATCAGTCTTGCTCTGATCCCTTCCTATGCAGCAGGAGGGAGGTAAGCTATATAGAAGAAGATAATACATAAAACAGTGGAAACTTCCTGGGAGCAGAGGTGAGGAGGGGCTGGGGGAGAGGAGTACATTTAAAAAATGAGATTGATTCTCATCTTTCTGAGATTTTGACATTAACTCCCTGTGGCTCTAGGACTTTCCAAGGCAGAGTATGGAGAAGATGAACTCTCCAGACTCCTTATATTCTTAAGAGTCAAAGGAGAGTCAACTGTAAAAGCTCCTAGAAAGTAAAGGGGGCCTGGGTTCAAATGCTGCCAGTGAGGGGACAGAGTGGAGCTTGCTAGGCTTCCCCCACAACTTCTCTCCTCTGATAACTATTTGCATCAGAAATTACCCTAGAACTTAATTTTGCATAATGCTGTTCAGACAAATGACACCCCTGAAACTCTTTGCTGAGGCCAATAATAACATAACTGCAGAGAGAAATAATGAATAGGAGAAGAGGGAAAGGGAAATCATGGAGGCAGAGGGAAGGGGGAGGGAGAGGAGATTCACAGCTGCTGGCTCGGAGGGAAGGTGCTGCTGAGCCTTCTAGAAATTATCTGCCCCAGCCCTCAGCGCCCAGGATCACAGAACCTCAGTGAAGGATGAAGGGCCCGAAGCCTCCCAGCCCCACCCAGAATCCCAGGGAGTTTCCCAGGGAAACTCAACCTCTGCCCAAACACCCCCAGTGGGGAGAGAACTCTCTACACCCCCTGAGTAGCCCATACTTTTTCTGGACAGTTCTCACTGGTATTAAGTTTTCCTTTATATAAAGCCCAAATTTGTCTCTCTTTATCTTCCCATCACTGGTCCTAATTCTGCCCTCTGTAGTCATCAGAAGTCAAACTCTTCTGGATAAGTCTTCCATCTGAGATCCACTTGGCTTCATCAAGGACTGGGGAGGAAGGAAAGGGGTCTGTGACCAGGGAGGTGGAGATGGGATTGAGCAGGAGGTGTGCCCAGCTGTTTTAGGATTCAGACTCAAACTCATAGAAGGTGAGAGCTGGGAAGGACCTTAGCAACCATCTGTCATTGTACAGTTTATCCCTTCCACATCATGACTTTCCACACTGAGACTTTCTCCATTGCGGTTTTGACACATCTTGAGTTGGCATAAGAAATTAAGTAGGAATTTAGGGGGAGTTTTACAGAAGCCACAGATGACACACAAAGGCCAGCAAACACAGAAAAACTTTAGAAACTCAGAAATGCGTAAAATATGTGTAGTACTGTGTAATATCAATGCATTTTATCTTCCAACACCATAATAATTCAGACTTCTTCCTTGGTATGAAGGGAGGGCCAAAAAATTTTCCATGGATTTTCCAGATCATAGGAGTGTAATGTGGAAGGGTACACTGTACAGATAAGAAAACTGAGTCCAGAACATCCATTAGTCAGTCTCCTATATCGCCTCTCATTTCTCTCATCCTGTTGGGGTAGCTTCAGCCCTAGATTGGTCACCTTGGAATTTGCAGCTTTAAAGTTGTCTTTACCTTTTCCTTTCCCTCATTTTCCAAATCCTGTCCATTTACCTCTACAAGATAGCTCATCTCTTTCTCCAGTCATAGAATTCCACCTAATTTTGGCCTTTGCCATGTCTCATCTGAATACTACAATAGACTCCTAAGTGAACTCATGACTTGCAATCTGCTCTTCTCATTCCATTCTCCACACTGTTTTCTAAGCATCTTCACTGGGTCCCTTTTGCTTTTTAGGGTAAAATACCAACTCCTCAGCTTGGTATTTCAAGCCCGTCTAGCTTTCCAGACTCATTTTGTATTACACCTCTCAGTGCATTTTATGTTCTAGCCTAATTTCTCATTTGCTGTTCCCTGAACACATTCTTCAGTTTCCTACCTTCATGCCTCTGCACACGATGTCCCCTATGCCTAGCACAAATTTCTTCCTCACCTCTGCCTCTCAGAATCCTTGGGTTTCTTCAAGGCTCTGTCGATGGACTTTTATATGACTCTAGCTCTTGGTACTCAATCCCTCCTCAAATTATCATGGATAAGGGCATCCTTTTACTTGCTGTAATCCTTTTCCCTACCCCACTCCCCAAGTACCTCCAGGGAAAAGTTCAATTTTTTCCCCATTTAATCTGTCTTCACATCTCTGACATTAAGTCCAGTGCTCACTAAATAACAGGAGCTTAATAAATGCTTGTTAGATTGGATGGTACACTGGCCCACCACTACCAACCTCATCCACCTTCTCTTCATCCTAACCTAGTCCAATTACGAATGTTTACATTATTGTTACATATAATGCTGTCATTTAGATTCAGTCACAGCCCTTTCCCCATGCTCATAAAATATTAATATTAGAGGGCTGCTCCTTGCAGGAATGTTTATAATTTCTCTCCCCCATTACAGGCTTATTAATGGTAATAACGCTGTTTCCCTGCTCAGGAGCCAGGGCCACTGAAATGCCATCACTCACCGCCTCTGAAATATGACAGTGGGAAGTCCAATACTGTTCCCTGCTCGGCACTTAATCTTAATAACATTTTATCTTGGACGACAAGTGTGGGTAATGCTGTTTAAAAGCTATGACTACATTGACACTCTAACAGGGTAAAGCAGCAAAGGGGGAAAAAGGCCCCTTTCACCTCTCCTCCTCTGAGCTCCCCACCTTCCCTCTAATACATTTGTTAAGGTCACCATTTTAAACCTCTCGTGATATCTCACTCTTCGAAGTGGGAGTCAGATCACACAGACACTTGGATAAAGCTGCAGGGGGCTGCGAAGTCCCCCCCGAGTTCAGCATTTCAGCTACAAAAGGATTTTTTTTTGTACCTGAGAGCATGGGAAGTACTTACAAGTACATCAGCCTTTGAAAACATGACTGCCTCAAATGGACTGTATTAAAAATATATAAGTCCATTTCGGCTGGGAAGTCAGGCCAAGGGGAGTGTGAAGTCTTTAAGATGTACTGAACAAGGCCTCATGGTGTTTCCACCTCCTAAGGCAAGGCTGCTAATGATATGTCTCCAGACTTAGCCAAGCTCCCCAGGCTCCATTTTCCACTACTCTGGCCCACCTAAATCCACCTATACAATCCCAGTGGGATGTTATATTTGAAGCCAGAGGCCCTGAGTTCAAATCCCAAATCTTCCAAATAGGTAGTAGGTAGGCAGCAGACCTGGGATTTTTATCTTAAAGTAAAACAAAAATTCCAGGAAGCAAACTATAGAGTACAAGTAAATAATAAGTTTTTGAATGTGCTGAACAGATTCCAGGATAGGTTTTTTTTTTTTTAAAGGAATGATAATCAATCAATCTGCCAGACCCTCAGAGTTCTGCCCAATCATGTAGTGGAGTCTGGGGCAAAGCTTAAATTTGAGGTCTTGCTCTCAGTTTCCTCAACTGTAAAAGGAAAGAATAGACATAATTAACTCCAAGATCGTTGTTGTCCTTGTTCAGCCATTTCAGTCATTTCTGACTCTTCGTGACCCCATTTGGGGTCTTCTTGGCAGAGAGACTGGAGTGGTTTGTCATTTCTTTCTGCAGCTCATTTTACAGATGAGGAAAAAATCAGGCAAACAGGGTTAAGGGACTTGACCAGGGTCACACAGACAGTATGTGCCTGAGGCTGAATTTGAACTCAGGGCTCTCCTGCCTTCTGGGCAGGTGCTCTATCCACTGCACCACCTAGCTCTAAATTTAAGACTCTATAATCCTTCACAACACCTTTTCCCCACCTTTCTTCTCCTCCTCATTGAATCACACAGAGTTACAGAATTTCAGAGCTGGAAGGGACCTCTGTGGTCATCTGATTCAGTCCCTACTTAGACAAGAATCCCTCTAAAACTTCCTAGCAAGCAGTCACTCTGCCCAAGCTGGAAGCCCTCAACTGAAGGGGAAATTGCCAACTTCCAAGTCAGCTCCTTCTCACTTTGGGACATCTCTGAGAAGTTCTTTCCATAAAGCCTAAATCAGGCTGTCTGAAACTCTTACCCATTGTTCCTGTTCTGCCCTCTGGGGAAGAACTGGTGCAATTCATCTTCCATAAGGAAGGCCTTCAGACATCGAAAGATGGCTATCACAATCCAGTTGTCCCTAAAATCTTCTCTTCTCAAGCCTAAATATTCCCATCCCTTGTGCGAAGAAATTCAGGAGGTTAGCTTAAAATGTCCTACAGTTAACAAATGATGGAAATTAGATTAAAACTCAGATCTTTTGATGTTAAAACTTTTAGCTGTGGGACCACACTCTGTGATATCAGCAAAAGCTAACATGATGTGGCAGAAAGTCCTGTTCTGGGAGCCAAGAGCCCTGGGGTAGGACCTTGGCTCTGCTACTGACTAGCTTTGTCCCCTTGGGTAAGACCTTAAATCTCTCTGGGCCTCAGTTTCCTCATCTGTTGAGTGGGAATCATCACATCTGCACTCCCTTGGACAATTATCTAACCTTTCTAGCCTCAGGTTTCTTTGCTGCAAACTGCAAAATAGGAATAATAGCATTTTTGAGATCTTCCTCATTCGGATACCTAAGGCTTGACTTAAATAATGTATGTCAAGTGAATGCAATGCAAAGTCTGGTTCTTACTGGTACAGGGGAAGGAAGAGTAAGGATCTACTATTTGCATCATCCATAGTGTTTACTATGCACCAGGCAACAAGCTGAGTGCTTTACAAGTATCTCTTTTCTGGGTGCTGGCAGGCAGGACAGCTGCCCTGGAGATGAGTGATATCAAGGAGGAGTAAGAAACAGTTTTAAGCTACCCTTCCCCATCCATCTTCTCCCAATCCTCTTGGTCACAGCCCCTCACTTGACGTTCCTCTTGCTTATTCCTAGGGTTCCACAAGAGCAAAGCCAAGACTGTTTCTATGAAAACTCCCCTGATTCCACTTTAGGACTCTGCTCACAGTGACAGTTATAGCTCACCTTGATAGAACTTCAGAAAGGGGTAGGTAGAGTAAGTGGAGTTATCCCCATTCTGGAGATAAGGGAAAAGGGTCTTAGAGAAGTGAAATGATTTGCCCAAATCCATATGGCTAGGAAGGGGTAGAGGTGAGACTGGGCCTGCCTCTGAGTTCAGTGCTAATCCCCCACCTCAGTGTTTTTTTTTTGCTTTTCCAATAAATCTTCCCGATTACTTAGTTTCAAACTACGCAGTGGCCTAGAAATTGGGGCTGGTCATGGTTAAATGGTTTTCCCATGGTTCAATTTTGTTCATCTCTGCAGTCATCATAGACTTATTTTATTCTTGGGATACAAGGGAGGCAGTATGGTTCAGTGGAAAGAACCCTGGCTCTGGAGTCAGAAGGTCCCGCCAAATGCCACTTACTACCTGTGTGATCTTGGCCAAATCATTTTACTCCCCTAGACCTCAGCTATACCACCCCCACAATGAGGAGGTTTGTCTAATTGGCCTGAGAGGTCTCTTCCGGTTCAAGACCCTAGGAACTTTCCACCCAAACTGGCAATCCACTCCTTAGCATTAATATAGGTAATTGTTCAGACTCTGCTTAAACACTTTGTGTGATGGGAATTTGCTGCTTTTCAAATATCATTTTCCAGTGCTGGGCAGCTCTAACTCTTAGAAATCTCTTCTCTAAATTGGACAGAAATCTGCCATCCTGTAATAGAGCTGGAGGGAATCTTAAAGGGCATCTAGTTCAACCCTCCCCCCATCTTACAGATGGGGAAACTGCAATCCAGAGTAATTAAACTAATTGTCCAAGGTCTTACAGGTAGTAAATAGAAGAGCTGGGATCTGAACTCAGATCCCCAGACTCTAAATCTAGCATTCTTTCCACTCCACCAGGATGCCTCTTATATTATGGTGCTTCAGAGGGTCAAACAGAGAGCAAAAAGAAAATGCTTAATCCTCTTGGTGTGTAATAGCCCTTTAAATGTCTGAGGAGCAAAATCAGCTACCCCACACCCTCTCTTTTTTCAGAATAAAAATCCTCAGTAGTTTGGATTTTTCTTCTTATGTCATCCCTTGCAGACCTCCCATCCTTCAGCTGGCATCACCTGAGCAAGCATTGGTTCATTAGCTCTCTCCTTGGTGTGCAGAGCTGACCAGCATCCTCCTGATATGGTCAGTACAGAAAACAAAGGGACAGAAGGTTACACTCTCTGGGCTTGAGTACTGAGATTAACGCACTTTAAGATTGTGGGGTTTTTATAGCACCTCCATTGAATTCTGCCTAGTTTTTATTCTAGAATGTACCACCCCCAGCTTATATCTGAGTAGCTGATTAAAAAAACAACAACAACACACATAACAAAACAACTAAACGCAGACCTTCATCCCTGTCCATTTTCTTCCTGTTACTTTTGCCCCATCTTTCTGGCCACCTGAGATTCTGATTCTCTCATCCAACATATCACTACCCTCCTTTCAGCAATCAGCTTTGTTGAATCTGCAAAGCTCATATGCCTTCCTTCCTCACTTTCATTCAAGTCATTGATAAAAATGTTGAATAGGAGAAAGTCCTGAACCCCTCCACTAGAGACTCTTCTTAGGCTGACACCAATTCACCCACTGATTTCTCTTCTAAGTGTTTACAAGTCATTAGCTCCATTGCTAAAGTTCAGTGTTGAAGCTCCTCCATCTATAGCTAATCACAACAGCTAACATTTGTTTAGCATTTGAGAGCTTGCAAGGCATTTCCCACATTTATCATATCATCCTCATGGCAACCCTGTGAAGTAAGTGCTTAACATTTATGCCATATTACAGATGAGGAAACTGAGGCTAAGAGGATTAAGTGACTTGCTTGGGGTCCCACAGCTAGTACATGTTGGAGGCAAGAATCAAACTCAGCTCTTTCTGCCTCCAAGTTCTTCTTTCTATCCATTGGTGCCTAGCTCCTGAAATCAACTTGATTTCCGTGCCCCCTCCCCCACCTTTTTGAGCACTGAAACATCATCCCAAGTCATCTGCTACTTTTCTTCTCCATAAATGCTAAAAAATCAGAAAGAGCTCTGCTGTTCACGGAGAAAATGTATGAAAAGCACTTTGCAGCATTTACAATGCTAAATAAATGTCTGTTATTAACGCTATTATTGTTTCAGTCTAGCCCAGTGACCCTTTCTCACACATGCAAGGTTTCTATACACACATATACCAATCCCTGTTTCCACCTGAATCTCTAGGCGGTAAGAAGGAACAGAAGAACCAAGGTACCTTGGCCTCCCCAATTCTCATGTTCATTATGGGATCTCAGGCAATTCTAACCCCAGCCAGGAAAAGAATCAAGGCTAAGGACAAGGTGGGAATCCAGGCAAAAACAGCATGGCCAAGTGCAACTAGCTATTGACTGACCTACTTAGCTTTGTCAATAAGTAATACCATGATCATGACAAACCAGGTTCTTGGAATGATATGGAAGGACCGATGATCAGCATTGAGTGGCAGAGAGCACAGACTTCATAGGCTCAAGTGGCAGCTCTGAGCAAGGCTCATTTGTGACACACAGGCCCCTAATTAGAAGGCTACTGAGAGCAAGATAAGTGACTTAGGGCTGGCAGCTCCTTACCCCCACCCTAGACATAGGGTGTCTGTTTGAAGCATGAAGGCTCCTCCTCAAGACACCACAACAACATCCCACTCTATGACTATCATTTGGGACAGAGCTTTGAAGTGCCGATTGCTAGCATTTGGAACAAACTGCATCAGTCCCTGTCTTCAAAGAACAAGGAGGGCTTGTTCCATCCTATTTTATTTTTCTAAGTGAGGAGAAACTAAATAAGGAAAGTAGATGGAGATGAAGCAGGCAGGGGAAGCATATTTTTGAAAAAAAAAAATGATGATGCCAGTCTGTAGGGGGATTGCACTGTCAAGGAAAGAAGAATCACCAGGAGTGAAAACTCTCTGAGAACCTGCTTCTGGTCCACTGCAAATCCCAATGAACACCCTGAAAAATGGCTCAATGTTTGTCAATGAACCCAGGAGGAGGCACAACTGAAGACCGGAGTGGGATGTGAGGAGGGGGATGAAGGAGTAAGTTTTACTGGGGCCGACTCATACCCAAGGACTTTGAACTCAGGAAGAAGGTACTTTGGGGGTTAAGTAAAGGCTCAACACTAAGTTCAGGTTTATCTTGTTTTGTTCAATGGGTTCAGAAGAGTTAGAACTAGGAAGATTCTTAGGGATCATTTATTTCAATAGCCTTATTTTAGAGATGGGAAAATAGAGTACCAGAGAGAAGAAATGACCCACCCAAGGTCACAGAGGTCTTCTGGAAAGTTGTACATCCAGTTGGATACTGATTCAACCATTCTGGAGCGCAATTTGGAGCTATTCCCAAAGGGCTATAAAACCATGCACAATCTTTGACCAAGCAATACCACTACTAGATCTGTGTCCCCAAAAGAGAAAAAACATAAGAGGAAAAGGATTTTTATGTAGAAATATAGATAGCTCTTTTAGTGTTGACAACAAACTGGAAATTAAGAGGATGTCTATTAATTGGGGAATGACTGAACAAGTTGTATATGACTGTGGTGGCATACTATAAGCAATGCTATAAGAAATGATGAACAGAAAGACTTACATGAATTAATGCAAAGTGAAATGATCAGAACCAGGAGAACACTGCACACAGTGATAGCCATATTGTATGATGATCTACTGTGAATAATTTGCCTATTCTCAGTAATACAATGGATCCAAGACAATTCTGAAGGACTTATGATGAAAAATGCTGGCCATCTCCAGAGGAAGAACTGATGGAACCTAAATGCAGATTGAAGATACTTTTTCTTTATTTCTCTTGTTTTTGTTTTGTTTTGGTCTATGTTTTCTTTCATAGCATGACTTACATTAAAATGTGTTTTGCATCACTACACATGTATAACCTGTCAAATTGCTTGCCTTCTCAATGAGGGAGGGAGGGATGGAGAGAGATTTTGGAATTCAACAATTTTTTGAAATGTTAAAATTATTTTTACATGTAATTGGGAAAAATAAAATATTAAATTTTTAAAAGTTGTACATCTGTCAAATCTTTGTGAACCCCCAAAAATTGACTTCCTAAAGAATCATGATGTTAGGTATTCTTTACCTCTGAGTTATAACAGTTCCCAATTCTTTAGCTTTCAGTGGAATCCCTTCCCCCTCCCATCGGGGCCATCCCTGTCCCAATGACCTAGAAACATTTTAAAGAGGAGGACTTATAGTTTTTGCTGTGGAAGAGGACTTTGAGGTCATCTAGTACAACCTTCCATTTTGTGATAGGAGAAACCCAGACCCAGGGAAATGAAATGAGCTGTGTGTGTGTGTGTATATGTATGTATGTATATACATATGATAAGCAGAAAGTGAGGGTTTGAACAAATATCCTTTGATTTTAAATCTAACACACTGTCTACTGCACAAAGGGTAGTTGTTTTTTTTTTTTAAAGCAATTGGGGTTAACTTGCTCAAGGTTACACGGCTAGTCGTTATTTATGCGTGGGTGCTCATTTTCTGAGGCCGAATTTGATCTCGGGTCATCCCAACTCCGAGGCCAGCGCTCTTACTCACTGAGCCACCTAGCCGCCCCTTTTAGGGCAATTGGGGTTAAGTAACTTGCCCAAGGTTACACGGCTAGGTTTTTTTGTTTGTGTGGCTTAAGTGTCTGAGGCCGGATCCAAACTCAGGTCCTTCTGACTCCAGGGCCGGTGCTCTACTCACTGAGCCACCTATCCGCCCCAGGGTAGTTGTTTTCAGAGGATTTACAAAGAGAGATTAGACCTATTTTCTTTGACCCTAGAGAACTGAACCTGAATCAATGAGTAGAAGTTGCAAAAGGGCAAATTAGGTTTCCTACAAGGTAAAAAAAAGCTTCTTAACAATTATATAAGTGAAATGAGTATTAGAGGTATTTAAGTTGAAGCATAATGACTTCTTGTTGGGTATTGTGATAGGAATTCTTTTGGGGGTATGATGGATGTAATGGCCTCTGATGTCTTTTCCAATCCCAAAATTATATAAATCTATGATACTTAGAAGGCTGAAAAATTGAAAGAATCCTGTGGTGTGTGAGCCCATTTAAAAACCAGAATAATCTTTCCAAAATATGGAGATAATAATTTCCAAAATAAACTAATTTACCTAGTTTCTAAGTTTGGATTTGGCCGTTTCTTAGGACAGGGCCCATCTGTGGCTTGTCTAAATTGTGATCTTGATAGCAGATCCCAGGAGACTAAAACAAAAGGAGGATGAGACCAGAAGCTTGGAGTCCCAAATACATTAAGCCAGTGGTAGAATTCTGAAGTGGGGAAGCAGGAGCATTTCAAAACTTCAGAATGGTCATTATGTAAGCCTTCCAAGACAGTCCTCAGGACAAATACAGCCAGCTTCCCATCACCTAGAAGCTGGTCCCATCTAGGTTTGACTGTAGGCCCCTTGCTTCACCTCCCCTCCTAGTTCTTTTTTTTTTTTTTTTGCCTTTTTGGAGGGCAATTGGGGTTAAGTAACTTGCCCAAGGTCACACGGCTAGGTTTTTGTTTGTGTGTGTTAAGTGTCTGAGGTTGGATCCGAACTCAGGTCCTTCTGACTCCAAGGCCAACGCTCTACTCACTGCACCACCTAGCCGCCCCTCCCCTCCTAGTTCTTACCAGAAGAGTGGCCTTGTCTGCTGACTTACCCTGGCCCACTGTCTTCTCCCCACTCTGCTGTAAATAGGTAATTGGCTTCCAATACAGCTGTATTTACTTACTGTGTATGAAAACTGATTGCATTACCTTGGACAATTATTGAACTCTCTGGGCCTCTTTTCTGAGACCTCTAGTATAACCAAAGTGGTATGTTTGCCTAAAACCTCGGGGATGTATTGCTGTCTAGAGGCCAGAAAGTTGGATGGCAAAAAGTATCATCACTAAACCTAGATTCCAAATCTGTTGACTCCCTTCAGCATCAACCCTACCACCTCTCCACTTCTGATGCTTTACAATACCCATGGGTCTGCAGAGTGGAATTCTGGTTCATCCTCTCACCATAAATTCTTCCATATACCCAAGTAGAACCCCCCCCCATGAAGATATTAACATTAATTCAACATGAAATGGACAAAAATAGTATATATTAATCACTTACTGCATGCAGAGCCCTAGGTTAGACTCTGATGGTGCTGAAAAGTTTCAATAAGACTCAGCCTCTGCCCTCATAGATCTTATAGTGTAGTGGGAGGAGAAAAAACCAATGTAGACAAATGCAACACACCACTTATTCCATGAGGGCATTTTGGAAGGATTGTACCTGGAGGAAATTCTCAATGAGACAAATCCCTCTACCAACACAGATAAGTAGTTGTTCCACATCTCCATAGTCTGGCAGTTGTGTGGGGATTCTTGAAGGGGTAAGAGATTTGCCTGGTGTAAAGTAGTCAGTTTGCACCAAGGGCAGGACTTGAACCCAAGGTCAGTTTTGACTCTAAAGTCAGTTCATTATTCACTATGTTCTTATATTGATTTATATCATAGAGATACAAAACAAAGTGTTATGTGAAATTCATGGGTGAAAGGTTGTGACCAACAGGGTTTAATCAATAAAGATTCCATAGGGGAAAAAAACGGCATTGGAGTTGGGCTTCCAAAGATGGATAGTAAATTATTCCACAAAAATGGGGAGGAAGGATGTTCCAACATAGTGAATACTGTGAGTAAAACTATGAAAGCAAGAGAGAGTAGTGTTGGGGGGTGGGGGTGGAGAAAGCAGAGAGAGGTCCATTTCTCCTAGAATGTAAAGTAATTGGATGGAAGCAAAATGAAATTAAAGCAGGAAAGTTTGGGTGAAACTAGACTGAAGCATGTGCAACATGGGAACAAATGGCAAACCTGCAGCAGAATGCTAGAACTGAGTGATAGAGAGCTGAGACTGCTCTGAAAAACAGCTTGGAGATCAGCTAATCCAACCCCCTGACAATCCATATTGTAGATGAAGAAACAAAGGCTCCAAGAGGTGAAATTGCTTGTCCAAAGTCATATATACAATTAATGGCAGAGATGGGATTAGAGCTTAGGTCCATTAAAACATGAGAAAATAGAGAAGATGAAACTGATGAACTGTAATTGGAAAGATATAGGCAACAATGTTAATAATTCTTATTTCCTTTCTGAAGGGCTCAAAGTCTTTCATATCCATTACATGTCCTACTCAATGTTCCAAGAAGGCAGGATCATAGAACTTGAACCAGATAGGATCTTCAAGGCCATTGGGTCCAATGCCCTCTTCTTACAAATGAGGAAACCGAGGCCCAGGGAGGTTAAGTGACCCATAGGTCAGCACATATGTTATTGTCCCCCCCTTACTTTCCCTTTTTTTCCATTACAGATGGAAAAAAAGAAATAGAATCTCTGCAGACTTTACCATTATCCTACATATATCTACATATCTATATATTTATTTATCCCTACTTTTCCTCTTATCTCCTTTCATAGAATCAGAAATTTTAGTTAAAAGGAACCTCAGAGGTTGTCTATTCAAACCTCTACCTAAACAGGGATCCCTTCTTATACCCTCCCCAAGAAGTGGTTGTGCTGTCACTGCCTGAAGACTGCCTCTAGTGATGGGAAGATTCATTAACTTTCTGGGCAAATCTTTCAGGTCCAAGGTAGCACTAATGGCCAGGAAGACTTCTTTACCTCCAGTCAAGATTTTACCTCTCTGCAAATTCTACTGTCAAATCCCCATCACCCCCCAGTCTTTTCCAGATTAACCATGAAAGTTCTTCAACTCATTTTCCCATGGTGTGATCTTGAGGCCCTTCACCATTTTGGGCATCCTCCTTGGGACACACTGCTGTTTATTAGTATCCTTCCTAAAATGATATGGCTAGAACTAACAATATTCCAGATGTGGTCTGATTACAGCAGAGCAGAGTTGGACAGTAATTTTCACTATGCCCCCTTTTTTTAATTTTTATTTTTTTTACTTTTTTGAGGGCAATTGGGGTTAAGTGACTTGCCCAGGGTCACACGACTAGTTTTTTGTGTTAAGTGTGTGAGGCCAGATTTGAACTCAGGTCTTCCTGATTCCAGGGCTGTGCTCTATTCACTGTGTCTCCTAGCTGTCCCACTATGCCCCTTTCTTAATATGTCTTAAGACAACTTCAGTTTTTTGGATTTTCGCTATTGACACATTGATCTTACAGTCCACTAAAACCACCCGCCCCAGATCTTTCCCCAACAGACTGTTTAGTCACATTTCTCCCATCCTGTGCTTGTGAAACTGATTTTTTCTTTTAGTTTCTCACATAAGCAGAGGTGAGATGTGGTGACTTGCCCAGCATTAGATTTCTCAAACATCCTGACTCCCAGTCCCAGAAGATTTTCCCTTCCAGGGCAGATGGTCAGTGACAGCCTCTGTGCTCCAGGGAACTCTTGGGAATCTATTCCTTAAATTTAGGGCTGCTTCTCTGGGACTAGGCCTACTAGGGAGAGTAGCAGGAATATATTCCCGTGTTTAGCTTCAGTCAAAGGAAATAGGTAGGTGTTGTACACACCCACACATGGAGAAAGATGCAAGTCTTAATAACTATTTTAATTGCTTACTGTTCTCAGCTTATTTCCCTGTAGTGTCTCAAAAGCCACTTATTTTGGAGAGTAAGGATGGTACTATCTGCTGGGGGTCTAATCTAGCCTGTTGGTGACTAATATAGAGCTCTTCATTCAGAGAACATTGGAAAATTGTTCTCAATTCCCCTTTCTGATCATTTGGTGGGTGGTGGAAGCAGGAAGTCAAATGGAGCCCAGATATAGTATTGGTCTGCTGGCAGGCACTCTGTGAGAACTCTGTCTCACCTACACGATGAGGTGGTTAGGAGGAGAATTGCAGGTAGTTTTAGAGCAGAATAATTTAATAATAGGGGCAGTGAGGTGGTGAAGTAGATAGATATTCATCTTCCTGAGTTTAAATCCTGCCTCAGGCATTTAGTAACTGTGTGATCCTAGGTAAGTCATTTAACTCTGTTTGCCTCAGTTTCCAAATGGCAAACCAATCCAGTATCTCTGCCAAGAAAATTCTAAATGGGGTCACAAAGAGTCAGACGTGACTGAAAAATGACCAAAAATTTTAATAACAGTGACTATTTAGCATTGGAATATGCCATATAAAGATTCTGTTCCCTCTCTCTCCAAGATTTACCTTGCTAATTGTCCTTGGCTTAGGTTGACCTTAAAATAAGCTTGCCTTCCTTCACTACATATGACTTTTAAGAAAAGTATTCTGAATCCCCCCTCTCTCACTTGACTAGCTATGTGACTTTGGGCAAGTTACATCCTCAGCTGAGTTCTAAGTTTCCTTCCAACTTTAACATTTTATGAGGTCATAGGATTTAGAGATTGAGAAAGGGATAGTAGAGCAGGGATTATCAGCGTGGGGTCTGTAAACTTTAAAAAATTTTGATAACTATTTCAATGTAATTATTCAATAATAATCCTATGTATTTTATTGTATGCATTAAAAACCATGATTTTGAGAAAAGGGCCAAAGACTTCATCAAAATGACAAAGGGGTCCATGACACAGCAAGGGTAAAGAGCCTCTCCCTTAAAGAGTTTTCAGTCTTCAGAGGAGGAAGCTGAGGACCAGAGAGGTTGCCCAAGGTCACACAACTGATAAGCAGGAGACTCAGGATTTATCTTTCATAATCCAAATTTAAAAAGTGACTACGGATGTGAATTTTCATTTCCCTAAAATTACATAATATTTCCCCTTTCTTGCTAAGAGCACCACTACCTTACTCCCAAACAGAAATCAAAGGTTTTCTTTCCACCCTAAATTCCCACATACCCTGATGAACACAGTCATCATCTGGGGATTCTCTATGAGGCCCAAGGGTGTTTTCATCAAGTTTCAAGAGCCTACAAACATTTTCTCCATTGTACAGATGAGAAAACTGAGGTTTAGACAATTTTAACCAAATGGGTGGAGCTTCCAGAACACCAGGATGGCTTTGGAATTCATGTTGTCTGTTCTCGTGCCTCTAGGCAAGACGGAATCCAAACTGTTTCTGACAGATGGATATGATACAGATTTTCAAAGCCTTTTCTCATTTTCTGTCTGGGCAGTTATCAGGTGTTCATCAGGGAGAAACTTTGTGCTCTGGATGGCAGTGGATGTTTGAATTTCAAAGCTAAAATTTGAGTAAGGCCACATTTTATCTTTTGTTGTTACTTGTAAAAAATAAAATAAACAAAAACACTCCAGTGGGAAGACAAGTAGAGCATCCTAGAGAGATATTCTAGAGAGGCTATGATGCAATGAGGGGAAAAAGCATTGTTGCCAGAATCAGGGACCCATGGGATCAAATTCTGACTCTGACCCTTATTTGCTATGTGACCTTAGGTGAAGTAATTAATTTCTCTAACCCTCAGTTTCTTCTCCTATAAAATGAGCACAATGATTATTTTTTTTTTTTGCTTTTTTTGGAGGGGGAAAGGCAGGGCAATTGGGGTTAAATGACTTGTCCAAAGTCACACGGCTCATAAGTGTTAAATGTCTGAGGCTGGATTTGAACTCAGGTCCTCCTGACTCCAGGGCCAGTGCTCTATTCACTTGGACAAATAGCCGCCCCATGAACAATGATATTTAATTCACCTCAGAGGGCTATTATGAGAAAAGCATTTTATAAACCTTAAAGCAACATGAAAATGGGAATTATGTTTCTCTTATGTCTTTGCCTAGCCTTGAGTAACCCTGTACTTGGAGCAGTCTACATTGTAGAAAGAGTACAAAATTCAGAGTCAGAGGATGTGGGCTGGAATCCAAAATCTGTCACTCTTTGTGTCTCCCTGAATAAGTTATTTTACCTCTCTAGGCCTCAGTTTCCTCATTTGTAAAATAAAGTTTTAGAGTTGTAGAAGGCTTCTGAGGTCCCATCCATCTCCAAACCTTTGAATTTATGGAATTCCTATTCTCAGGGCTTGGGACCAGGCTCAGGCATACTGCAGAAACACCTCCTGGAACCCATCTAAGCATCTGCTCTTTGTAGCATTACAAAGCAATCTGCGTACATTATCTGATTGGATTCTTCCAACAATCCTGGGACTTAGCTAATGGAAGTATTGTTATCCCCGTATAGTGCACAAAAGGAGCAGAGGGGTTAAGATACTTGGCCAAGGTCACTCTCAGGCAGAATGATGGAGCTGGGCTTTTAACCTGGGTATTCTGACTCCTCGTCCAGACTTTTTTCTCTTTCACGACTCACCCCATTCCCTAAAGTAAGGATTGGGGAAGGAAATACTCATTTATTACACACCTGCTACATACCGAGTGCTTTACAAACATATCTCATTTGTCCTCACAACAACCCTGGGATATAGGCGCTCTTATTTTCTCCATTTTACAGATGAGGAAATTGAGGTAGCCAGTGGTTAAGCAACTTACTCAGGGTTACTTAGCCAGGTGAGTGTCCCAGGCCAGATGTGAACTCAGGTGTTCCTGAGTCCAGGGCCAGAACCCTATGCACTGAGCCACCAGCTGCCTCTAGGTATGATGTCTCAGTGTGATGAAGTGGAATCCAGTGGGTAAGCAGTCAGAAGACCTGGGTTTGAATCTTGTTTCTGCCACTTCCTGCCTGGATACCCTTAGGAAAAGTCACTTTATTTCTTTGCTCCTCAGTCTCCTTATCTACAAAATGGGGGTAAAGAGATAACTCTTAAGTTACTCTGAATTCTACCATCCTTCTGTACTGACTAGAGTCATATAAACATTTCCTATTGTTGTTCAGTTATTTTCAGTTGTATCCGACTCTTTGTGATCCCTCTTGGGGTTTTCTTAGCAAAGATACTAGAGTGGTTTGTCATTGCCTTCTCCAGCTCATTTTACAGGTGAGGAAACTGAGGCAAACAGGGTGAAATGACTTGCCCAGAGTCACACAGCTAGTGTCTGAATATTTCCTATGAGCCAGTGCAATTTTAAAACATCCCCCAATACTTTCCCCTAGAGACTTAGCAGGCATGCTCCTTTCCTTCTATAAAAAGGCTTTTTCTTCCCATACCAGGGTGTGGAATCCCTTTCTTAAGTGGCAACCCCTAATTTAAAGGGAAACTGAGGCAGGTAGTCACCTCAATAGATGGTCATGTCTTGAGGCAGTTGATACCCTATCTCTCCCTTAAGACTGTTCTATCTCCCCAAAGGAGAGAGAAGGGGTGAATATGCACTGGATATTTGGTGGCAATTTCAGTTTGGACAGCCCCACTCTGCGTGTGTTTATGAACGTGACACGTACACCACATGTACTACACACAAAAAGGACATATAACCTACCTTCCTATTTACCATTGTCCTTTCCCTTCCCCATTGCTTCCCTTCCACTTTCCCCTTTACCTGCTTTCATTTCCTTTCTCCTCCCTTCCTTCTCTTTTACTTCTCTCTCCTATTTCCTTATCTTCTCTCTTCCCTTCTCTTTCCTCTCCTCTTCTCCCATTATCTCCCCCTCTCTCTTCCTTTCTTCTTCTGCTTTCTCATTCTTCCCTCTCATATTTCTTCTCTCCTTCCTTTCTCTCTCCTTTCTCTTTTCTCCTCTTTTCTCCATCCTTTCTTTCCCCTCTTCTCCCTTGCTTTCTTTTCTCCCCTCTCATTCCTTTCTCCTCCTTTCCCTTATTCCCTCTCTGTTAACCCCTTCCCCCTCTTCCTGCCTCTCCCTTTCTCTTCTAGATTGCCACTTTTTTCCTTCTCTCCTTTCCCTCTTCCCCTCTCTTCCTTTCCTTCTCCCTCTTCCCCATCCTTCCCTCCCCTATTAACTCTTTCCCCTCCTTTTTTTTTCTTTGATTCCCCCCATCCCTCAAGTGCAGGAGCTCAGCTGGCTATAAGCTGAACTGAGACCGCTCAAGGTGCGATTGAATGTGTTTTAAATTACCTATAAATTCAGGGCTTTGTGTAAGCTAGTGCTCCTGCTACCCGACATGATTGACCCTTAGCTCTAAACAACTGGCCCAGCAGGCGGCTGTGATGAATCGTGCCCAGGGATTGCCACCACCGCCTGGAGAGTCAGCTTATATTCCTTGTGATTCAATAAATAACACCTTTGGACCAACCAGGGAGAGGGCCGATGGCAGAGCATGGAGGCCTTTGGTCATGTCAGGCTGGAGATGAATATTCCACAGAGAACCTAAGCATGATTTACTTGTTCCCACCTCTCCTGCCCGTAGTGAGAAATCTCCCCACTTGGAGCCCATTTCCTTGGACTGCTCCTGCCTTACTATAAAGCTGTGGGAGCTCAGCATTCAACCTAGGGCCAGCCCTCCATCCAGTTTTGTCATAGTGATACTTCCCAGTTCCAGGACAATGGCAGGGCCAAGGAGGAAGAAATAAAGAGGACCTTAATAGGATCACAGATTTATAACTGAAAAGGACCTTAGAGGCCATTGATTCTAACCCCCTTTCTTCAGTCATGGAATCACAGAACTCTAAAGCCTAGAGAGAGCCTCCGTTAATCCTTCAGATTACTACTTAGCAGAACTAGCCAAGCACCACTCAGGGCAGACATACATCACAGAATCATTGATGAATTAGAACTGAAGACTTCACAAATTACACAGAAGTCCAGCAAAGGGATATGACTTATCCAAAGACACATGGTCAGATAGTGGGAGAGTCTCGTCTAGCTCCCATGCTTCCTTCGAACCTGGAAGTTCTTTATACCAAGTTTAAATCTTCATTTCCCACCTGGCTCTCTCCTTAGGACTTCCGTATCACGCTTCCAGGATAACCTCATCATCCTGCAAGATCACATCCGCTCTGGTCTCACACCTCATCGGTACCCTACACCTCTGAGGCCTTTCTGATTGGAGGATGGAAAGGTTCCTTCCAGAACCTGTACTTGGAGAGGACACCCAGACCAGTTATCTTTTCATTTTTCCCTCTGGCTATAGTCCTCTAGATGGCTGTTACATGAATAAAGACTAAAATGGAACAGAATTTATCCTGAAAAGACTGAGGGATCTATCTTTTAAAAAATTGAATTTGTAAATGTATAATCATAATTATCAATACTTCAGCGAGATCCATGATCTTATCAGGGAGGGTGCTCTCTCTGCACTGGTCAAACCATGTCTGGAGTACTCTGTTCAGGGCTCTGAGCTCTGAATGCCACATTTAAAGAAAAACATTCCTAAACTGAAGAGCATCCAGAGAAGAACAGCAAGGATGAAGAAGCCTTTGAGATCATGTCATGTGAGGGAAGATAAGCTGAAGTACTTGATGATATTTAGTAGGGGAAAATGAAAACAGGGAGAACATGATAGCAACCTTCAAGTATTTGAAGGGCTAGCATGTGGAAGAGGGAATGGGCTTGTCCTGCTCAGATGCAGGGGCAAAAATGTAGCAATGGGTAGAAGTTATAAAGATGTAAATTTAGGTTGGACATAAGGAAAACAGTTTTTAAACATTTAGGGCTTCCTAAAAGGGGAATTGGGAGTTAGTGGGTGCTGTATCATTGGAGGTCTTCAAGTCAGGGTTGAGTGACCACTTATCATGGGTGCTGTACCCAGATTTCTTCTTGGGTTATTGGTTGACTTCTATGGTCCTTCTCAACTCAAAGATTATGGGCTTCTGATTCTGTTCTTGAGATGATATGGGTCTCATGCCAAGTTTTCTGCAGAGTCATTTTCTCCTTCATCAATCTTTGTTATTTTGTGAGATGATACTATTCATAACCTTCTACCATCCTCCTCCATAACATTTTGCAAATGAGTTAATATTCTAAACTGACATTTCCCTTGGCTCCTGTCTTTATGCTTGGAAGAGGATCAACTATTTGCTGGCTAAGGCCAGGAGCTTTTGGCCCCCTTGTTGTGGTGATTGCTTTATATTGGTTAAACGTCTGTAGGAAATCGTGAGAATCAGAATTAACATCTTTATTTTTATTAATTTCCTATCTCTGTGTGTGCCAATAATTCATTTGCATAGGTCAGGCAAGGGCTGTTGTAATTGTCATTATCCTATGTCTTTTTGCATCTTTATTTTTTTTTTCTGATTTAGTTGAGATTTTTAAACTTTTGTGCTAAATAATGCTTAGTTTCACTGTACGTAAACAGCTGATTAAAATGAATTCAAAACTGATAACCAGTAGTTTCCTATCTATTAGGGAATCATCAATTTATTTTTCACAACATAGTTCAGTGCCTTTCAACTCTCTTCTTGATGGAAGTATCAATAAACCTAACTTTTGAGTAAGCTACAAGCTTGGGAACTGTTGATTTTAAAATTCTGAATGATGGTCTTCACAATGCTTTTCAACATACTGCTCTGTGGCCACCTCTGCCCTGAAGTCAACAAGTGTCAGCAGGTAATGTTGGCTTGGTTTGGGGGATCTTGTCAAGTTCTTGGTTGAATTTCTCCACCTATACCTCAGTAGCATTTTCTCTACCACTTCATCTGGCACAACAGATGTTTGCACATAGTCTACAATTATCTTCCAGTGGTCTTTTTGCTTATACTCAGCTTGAGATTCAATTTCCCTATATCTTCTAGTTTCATTTAGAGTGACAATGTCAATATTGATATAGTTCAGTTCTGCCAGTAATATATTGACTCACTGGAACAAGGATCTCCCACATAGAGTAACAACAGTTAAATGAATGGGTATCGATAGCTTTTAAAATGGTGGCTCTTAGCTCCACCTTCTCTTTTCCTACTACTCTACCATAGTTACTGTGGAAGGAGGCCATAAGGGGCAGAAGAGCATTTTATATTTTTTGTTGTTTCACATATAGCAATGAACAACAAATTCATCAGCACACAGCTACCGCTTCGGGTGTGTGTCACCGGCTAGTGACAAGCCTCCTCATACCAAGCTAGGTTGGTCCTCAGGTAGCAGTCTGATGCTGGGATCATACTTGAGGCTTTTCCAGCTTGGTACAACCTGTTGGAGACTGTGTGCCATGAGAGTATTGAATATTTTTATCCATCCCACTTTTAAATTAAATTAATCTTTAATTATATTTGTGAACTCAAAGACTGTCTTATTTTTTTCTGTGTGATTATATTAGAATGAAGTCCACAATTCATCAGAGAACCACCATATTAACCCTTAATAGATGATGATGAAGTCCCCTCCCCTCAGCCTCTTCCTTCCAGCATCCCTGGCACTTAGGAAAACAGTGCCAGGAAAGAATAGTCTAGAATGAGCACTGGTTCTGAGTCAGACAACCCAGGTTCAAACTCTACCTCTGATACTTACTGTCTGGGTGACCTTGGGCAAGTCATTTAACCTTCAGTCAGTTTCCTCACCTGAAAATGGAAGGGTTAAATTAGATGACTTTTGAGGTACCTTCCAGCTCTAGATCTATATAGATCCTAGAAAACAGCATTTCCCAAGACAGTAGATTGACCAGGTAAGCTTCTTGTCTTAGGAATGCTGTTGGGAAAGGTTGGAGAGGTTGCAGGAAGCTATAGAAAATGGAGCAGAAAGCCTTGAAAGAATAAAGTTTTCTGGAGTAATTACAAATACAAAACAAGTGGGAGGCTTGGAGAAGCCAGAGCTAGGACCACTGAGGAGTTAAGGGCTCTTATAAATCCAGCCCCAGCCAATGGAAACACCTGCCAAGGGCAGAGAGAAAAAAAGGGAGAAAGCCACAATCTCCTGGCTGTGCCCTTCTGGATGCAAGGCACAAGGAATAAATCAGCCTGTGCTTCCCAGTCCCAGCGAGCGCACAGCAGTGCTGCCACTGCTGCTGCCCCCATCAGAGCACATATCGATGGGCATCTGATGAGTGGACTGGCCCGGCAAGGCCTTGCCCTGCTGATGGATTACTGCTCCAATGCTTCAGGATTTTTATTTTACATTGGCTCCGCTAACGTCACCTTGTTTATTGCATGGATATTTCATCTCCCAGATTTCATCTTGGGATCATCGTTAAAGACTTCTTCTCTGCTCACTGAGATGCTTCTGCTAATCATAAAAATCTATGTTGCAATTTCAGATTAATTAAAGCTGTAAATTGGGCAAGGCAGTGACTGTAACTCATATTCTCCATTTCTCCACATTCTTTCAAAAGATAGAGTTTTATGGTGGTTTCTGAGAGAAATTCTGTGCCCAAAGCCTTTATGTTGGTGAGCAGGGAGGCATTCTTATATGGGCCATCCTCCCATCAGTGCTATCCTGTGAGGGACAGTGGGGTCCCAAACTCAGCCTTGGGTGAGGTGTCCATTTGGGGAATCAATCAACCAACTAGGATAGGAAAGAAAATTGAAAGCCTATTACATACTTAACATTATGCAAGGTATATTGTGGAGCATCCCCCCCCCCAATACTCTCAAGGCATTAGTAATCTATCAGGGCAGACAGAACCAAGGTCCATCAAAGACTTAGAAAAGAAATGCTATGTTATATGATGCCCATCACAAGTGAAAAGAGAGAGAGTTCCAAGAAGACAGAGATCAGGATGGGCTGGAGTTTTTATGGTGGGCTTCATGGAGGAGGTGAGTCCCCAGACTGGGTCTTAAAGGATGAGTAGAATTTAGGGAAGTAGGGAAGGGGAGATAGTGGCAACCTGGAGGAAAACAGTGTGAGCCAAGGCTGGGACAGACATGAGCAATGGAGATCTACCTGATTGTAGCATAGGGTAGCATTGAGAAACAGTATGGTGTAATAGAAAGAATATTGGATGAGACGTCAGAGGACTTGGATTCAAATCCTGGGTCTCTATTTCCTACTTGTCTGATCTTGGACATGTTACTTTCACTCCAATAGACATCACCTGTGAACTGAGGATGCTTGGGCCACATGATTCGGAAGGCTCCTTTGGTTCTAATTCCAATAAACCCATGGAAAGTGGAAAATAATGTTAGGGAGTGTGGGGACAGACTTTGGAGGACCCTCCCCTCCACCCCCATGGCTGGGGCATTGGTGCAGGCCTACACTACCGCCATGATCTGCCGATTGGTCTCCTTTTCTCAAGTCTCTCTTCACTTCAATCCATCCCCTACTCAGCTGTCTAAGTGATTTTCCCAAAATGCAAGTCTGATTGTTCCAGTCCCCTACTCGGTAAAACACCCCTGGCTCCCTAGTATCTGCAGGATCAAATAGAAAATCCTTTAAAACCTTTTACAACCTGGCCCCTTTCTCCTTTGTGTTCTGTTCTTCCCCACCCCACTTCTCATATAATCAAGCTATATTGGACTAGCTTTTCTTCACATAGAAAACCTCATGTCCTGATGGCTGATGCATTTTTACAGGCTATTCCCATGTCTGGAGCAGTCTTTCTTCTCCCCTCCAAATTCCAGCTTCCCAGGCTTCCTTAAAGACTCAGCTCAAACCCTACCTTCTGCAGAGGACCAGCTCCCACAGTCTCTTCCCTTCTTAAGCCCTTCTATTTATACTGCAGATATCTTGTGTTGTATAGTTATTTGCATATTGTCTCCCCCACTAGACTATAAGCAACCTGAGGGCAGGGACCACGGTTTTGCTTTTCTTAACACATTACCTAGCATACCATAAAGGTTTAAAGAGTGTCTACTGACCAACTCAGGCAAGTGGTAATTAATTTCTATTCTGGATTTTAATCCTGGCTCTCTCAATTACTGACAGTGTGACTATACAAGTCACTTCATTTCTCTGAGACTCAGTTTTCTAATCTAAAATGAGAGCATCAGCCCAGATGAGGGGTAGGGAACCTGCAGCCTTGAGGCCACATGTGACTTTCTAGGTCCTCAAGTGTGGCCCTTTGACTGAATCCAAACTTCACAGAACAAATCCTCTTAAATTTGTTCTGTAGAACTTGGACTCGGTCAGAAGGCTGCACCCAAGGACCCAGAAGGCCACATGTGGACTCAAGGCCTCAGATTCCCCACCCCCAGCCTAGATGACTCTAAAGTCCCTTCTAACTAGAAATCTTTGATCCCTCTGGTCCCATTCTTGTCATCTTTGCATGTAAGGGAGTCTTTGTATAAGATACAGACCCTCCAGCGAATGCTAAAAGCAAAAATGCCCTTATTGGTATCTTTCATTCAACAAGCCTTTACTACTAAGTGCCTACTGTGTTAGGGGCTGGGGATGCTGAGATAGAAAGGAAAATGTGACTGACTTTAAGGAACTTAGGTGTTAGTAGGGAGAGAGAACACGTACATAGATAAAATAGAAATAAGGCAAGTTAGGGTGAAGGTACCTAGGAGTCCCTGAGGAAGGATGTCATGAGAAAGGTGGTTTGAGCTGAGCTTTGGAGGAAACTAGGAATTCTAAGACACAAAGTTGAAGGAGTCTATTCTAGGCATGGAGAGCAGTCAGTGCAAAGGCAATGAAGCGGGGGATGAAGCATCATATAGAAGCAATAGGAAGAAGGCCAATTGGACTGGACTATTGTGTACATGAAAGAGAATCATATTTAATAATGCTGGAAAGACAGGATGGGGCTGGGTTTGAAGAACTTTGAATACTTTCAATGGAGAAGGGCCTTAAGCCCTAACATGAGAAAATGGGAATCAAGTACACAAGGTTGGGGAAGATGATTTTCAGGAAGAAGAAGGTGGTCCTGGGAAAGGTCAGCCTATGGATTTAGCATACCCCATTTGGCAAGTTCCTAGCCTTGGGTAGGGATGTCTGGAGCCTTCATCGCCTGAAAACCTACCAGGGTAGCTTGGTGGTGCAGATGAGGTAAGAGGGCCTGGGTTTGAATTCCAATTTTGCTGCTTATCGCTTGTATGGCTTTGGGAAGGTCACAACCATGCTGGTTCTACATTTCTTCAACCGGAAATGAGGGAGTTGGACCTCTGAGATCCTTTCTAGGTCTAACCTCTGATCCTATCCATTAAGTTTTCTTGGGTGGGGAACCATTGTCACCTGAGTATGTCTGATTGGCTGACTATCTCTGATGTCATGGGGGCAGGGAGACACCGAGGGTTGTCTAATTCTAAAGACCCAGATAGATAAGATTCTGGATAAAGCAGAGCACAGGAACAGGTAGTGTAGAGAGGAAAGTGTCTAGAGCAGACAGCCTGTCACATTCAAGCCTTATGAACCTCAGAGTGACTGCCACAATTTTGAAACGCTTCATGTGATTATTCTGGGAGCAGGTTTACTTTCTTTAATTATGTGTGGCTTAGTCTGGGTGGCAGGAGGTAACCCACTTGGGATACAGTTTTTGCCTAAAGATAATCCACAAAGCGGATGAAACATACAAGGCCAAGTGAATGTGAGATGTATTAACATCACATAGATAGCCCTTTGCTAAACACAGCCAGTTAGTTCTGAGCAGGGGGAAAATCCCCAGTTATCCAAAACTAATGACAGAGAAGGGAGTGCTTAAGCATAACCCTTATTATTTGGGAAACCCAATCCACCATTCAGAGGTGTTTTCACAATAGACATCCTGTCCTCCCCTCAAGTCAACTATTTGAAGAGCAAGGGACAATCGGTAAGCATTTATTAAGTGCCTACCATATGCAAGCCCTGGGCTAAGTGTTGGGGCTACAAGTAAAAAGAACAAAACAATCTCTCATTCTCAAGGTGCTTACAGGCTTATAAGGATCACAACAGGGCCTATGCCCCCCTCTCCCTACATACATAGAAATGTAGCTACAGATACGTGTGTATACATAGACATGTAGTTATACAGAACATAAGTAGCATTTATATATTGCTCTAAACAAAGTGCTTTACATATATTATCTTAAGTAGTTAAATACAAGGCTGTTGGGAAAGATGGACATTAGCAACTGAGATCAGGCAAGTCTTCATGCAGAAGGTTGTGCTTGACCTGTGTCTTGAATGAAGACAGTGATTCAATGAGACAGAAAGTGGCATGGAGAGAGTCCATTCCAGCCTTAGACATAGCCAGTGCAGAAGTAGAGATGGAAATAAAATGAACTACTCTGTGTGGGGGGCAGAGAGTGAATGAACGGGATGGTAACATGGGAAGAGTTGATTGCTTCTGAGCAGGCTGGGTAGGTGGACACCATGAGGCACCTGGGCAGCGTCCAGCTGTTCCAGCAACTTTTGTTCTCACCTTCCTGGAAGAAAGTTCAAGAGACTCCAAAATCCCCCTTGGACAACATTGGGTGCTAGTGCCTATCCCATGGTGCAAGTGGCCTTCTTTGACTGTTCTATTCCCCAGACAAACATCAGGGAAAATGAACAAGACTCGAGTCTGGAGGGATCTAGGTTTCAACCCTAACTCCAGCAAGTACCATCTGTGTGAGCCAATGGGCAAATCTGAGCCAATTGACCATTCTGAGCTTCGGTTTCCTTCTCTGTTAAAATGGGACTAATAATGCTTGTGCTACCTACCTATATTGTAGGGCTATGTGTGTGGAAAGCACTTTGGAAATCTTAAAACACCACAGAAAAGTGAGCTTTTTTCTTGCCTTTGTTGATTCATATCAGTCTGGAAAGTCGTAGGACCGTAGATTACAGACATGGAGCCAGGAGGGTCTAGCTAGTGCAACCATCTCATTTCACAAGAAAAATCGGAGTTTCAGGAATGCTAAATGACAATCAGTGAGTGCCAGAGGCAGGGTTTGAATCCAAGTGCTCTGAATCTGGAGCCCCTGGGATTTCCACCATACCAAGATGACTTCCCTATCTCCAACCTCTGTCTACCAGTGGGGGAGGGGGGGGGAGGAAGGAGGAAGGGGTAGAGCGGAGGGAGTGAGAGAGGGGGAGAGGGGAAGGAGGAGGAAGGGAACCCCACATAAAATGAAGCAGTTTCTTTACCCAGACATCTGCAAGTCTGGACCTGAAAGGGAAGATTCAATTCTGTGGCTTGCTTTAAAAAAAAATAAATTCATTATTGGCGCCTTAACAATTCCCTTTCTGAATTGTTTAATTCCACAATGCAGCCACTTCTGTACAACTGGCCTATCGTCTGCAAGGATTAAGATTCATTTCAAATGAAAGTTTCTTTTTTTTTCTCTTCATTTTCTCCCCTCTTTTATTCCCAAACTGATTTGCATTACAAAAAAAATTAAACAAAAGCAGCATTTTGAATCTCCACTCATTACTCCCGTTACATTTGTTAACATCATTATCATCAGCTGAAGATGGCAACTATTATCAACTGTTGCAGGGCTTCTGAAGACCTCGCACTATATTCGTTTAGAAAATTGCTCTAATGCACATGCTTTCAGAGGTTTAAAATCGACCACAGCGGGATGAGCTCTATAGAATGCTGGGCATTTTTTTTTAACTAATGGTGCATTTACTTTGGTGGGTTTTTTTTAACACCTTGCATCCAAATATAAATCCATTTCTGGCAGTGAGCAGCAAATCCTGGACACTGATGGGAGGGGACACCTCCCCCTCAGCGGGCAGTACTTTTTTCTTGCAGCAGTTTTTGTACCCACCCCTTCCCCCTCACTTCCCAGGGTCTGACAGATCTATTAATTGCCTCCAGGCGATTCTCCAGGATCTCGAGATCCTAGTTTTGGAACTAGAAGGACCTTAGGGGTCATTGAGTCCCACCCCCCTGTTTTACAGATGAGCAAACCAAAGCCTCGAATTACCAAGTGACGTGATTAGAGTCAGAAGCTGCTAAGTGTCTGAGGCAGGATTCAAACCCAGATCTTCCTGACTCCAGTCCAGCACTCTAAGCACTGCACTTCACTGCCTCTTTAATGCCTATGCACAACTTTTCTAGGGTTTATTTTCCCCCTACCCACACTCTCTTTGGGGACCCATGACTCAGTTCTCAGTGAGTTTACATTCCTTAGGGGAACAGAACCACATAAACACCAAATAATTTGGTAAAGGAAAGAGCATTCTAGTTATGTCTACCTGTGTGATACTGAACAAGTGACTTCCCTTCTCTGGTCCTCAGCTTTACATCTTTAAAGTGAGGGGCATGCACTGGCTGATCTCTACACTATTCCAGCACTAAATCTATGATTTTACAATTCTTTTGAGTGTCTATCCAGGCCTTTTTTTCTCTGAGTCAAAGGAATATCTTCTTCCCAAATATATCTCATTCCTTTTCCTTCTCTCAATCTCTTCTTCTCTCTCTCTCTCTCT
The DNA here is from genome assembly GCA_011680675.1 of Gymnobelideus leadbeateri. Classification (NCBI taxonomy): domain Eukaryota; kingdom Metazoa; phylum Chordata; class Mammalia; order Diprotodontia; family Petauridae; genus Gymnobelideus; species Gymnobelideus leadbeateri. The sequence goes on along the minus strand of WOXC01010123.1, from coordinate 46,110 downwards.
CTCTCTCTCTCTCTCTCTCTCTCTCTCTCTCTGCCTCTCTCTGTCTCTCTCAACCTCTCTCTCTGTCTCTGTCTCTCTCAATCTCTCTGTCTGTCTCTCTTTCTCTCCTTCACACACACACACACACACACACACACACACACACACACACACACACACACACACACCCCTTCAGGCAATGAGTTGGGAGGAAGGAGTAGAGCTCAATCCAACAGCCACGGGAAGATAGTTCTAGTGTGGAATTGTAACCAAAGGCCAGGTGATGCTGTTCATTAATACAGAAAAGAGCACATTCATTCCCATTGTAAATTACCAAATTTCTATATTCATAGAAATCCAGAGCCCCTGGAGAGAAGGGCGCGGGTTGGGAAATGGATGAAGTGCTAGTTTCTTATGGAAATAGGAATTTTGATAATTGCACTGGAGCTCTTCTTTCTCTGCTTTTGCATGCTAATGTGGGGATGCTATTTTGTGTCTCTCATTTTTTTTAAAAAGCACACACACAGACTCCTACACAGACGCAAGCCTTTCCTCTCTGATAGTCCAGTCTTCCATTCATCCTAATAGCTGAGAACCAACATCTGTGACCCTGCTCAATCACACTCAATCATTCTGCTCATCACACCATAGAAAGAAGAGATGGAAAATAGACAGCTCATTATCACCAGGGTCAGTGCTCTGGGCTGGGGAGGCCTTCTCCTCAGCAGTCACTTCCAGTACCACTTTTTGCATGGCCTCTGGAAGTTCCCCAAGAGACCATTCTCAGGCCTAACAAAGACCAGTAATTAACGACCCGTCCAGGACCAAAGAGCATGCTCAGTGGAATTTGTTTTTTAGTGCGCTCTAGCTTCGCTCTCTGTAATCCTCACTTGGCATTGGACACAGGTAATTCAATTCAATGACAGTTACTAAGGGCCAGTTTACAAAGCATCGTTCTAGGTTAGGTCATGAGGGGTGATGTATAATGTAGATAAGGTCCTTGCCCTCACAGAGTTTACATTTTAGTGGGGGGGGAGGGGAGGTGGTAGGGATAAGTCAAACACAGATAACTACAATACTCAATAATATGTGATAATTACATTAGAGAGGTGCTATGGGCAACCAGAGAGGGAAGGTTGCTACCAGCAGGGTGAATCAGGAAAGGCTCAGTGAAAGAGGTGGTATTTGAGTTGAACTTTATACTAGAATTCAACAAATGAAAAGGAAGAAAGAGGACATTTTATACACAGGGAATAATGTCAGTAATAGCAACAAGGTAGGAAATGGGAGGGTATGAGGGGAGAGAGAGAGAAGAGTTTGCTTTGGCTGGAGCACCTCCTTATCCACTCAGAACCTATCCTGTATTCTGTTTGCACAGAATCTTGGTCCATCTGCCAGCCAATCCCTGCTCAAGACCCAAATGAGATCTTCTGCCAGTTATCCTATTTTGTCAGGGACACTGACATTTCTTAGTGTCCTGAGTTAGGAACCTTGGTGTCATCTTTAATTCTTCCCTCTCTTTCATCCTCTGTGTCTAAACAGTCACAAAGTACTGTCATTTCTTCCTTCAAAAGCCTCTCATCCCCACTACCTCTAGGGCCACCACCCCAATCAGGTTCTGTTTCACCTCAAGCTTGACTTACTGAAACAGCCTTCTAGTTGGTGACTGACCTCTTGTTTCTTCTTCCTTTTAATCTATCCCATACAACACCAACTAATTTTCCTGATGTGTCACTTTCATAATGTCATGGCCTCTCTCAAGTCCCTATTTTATCAAATTCCTCTACTTGATTTTTAAGGTACTATTTAATCTTGACATTATACCTCCACCCCTTAATATATTAGAAAGGCAATATGGCACAGTGAGCACAGATACACAAATACAAATCTTGCCTTTGAAACAAGTCCAGGTAAAGCCATAGAGGAAAAAAATTGACCACAATGACTACAAGAATACCTGGAAGGAATGAAATAAGATATACATAATGGAAAATGGATAGGGAGGAAAGAATGATGAGGAGAAATGATACCTTGGTACTATTGGGGAAGTGTGGTGGAAAACTTTACCCAAGAACTGAATGCCCTGAAAATTAGGATGGGACAAAGAGAAAACAAGAACTCAGTAAGAGAACAAGAAATATTAAAACAAAATCAAAAGACTGAAAAAAGCAGAAGAAAATATAAGAAATATATCAAAAACAACTGGACTAGGAAACAGATCAAGGAGAGATAAAAGTAAGAATTATTGGACTATCTAAAATTCATGACACTCCCCTCCCCAAAATCCAGATACCATGTTTCAAGAAATTACAAATAAAAACTATCCAGAACCCTTAGAACCAGAGGGCAAGGTAAAAATAGAAAGAATCTACCATTCACCCCCTGGAAGAAACTGCAAAATAAAGTCCTAGCCAAAATTCAGAGCTTGTAGGTCAACGAAAAATACTACAAGCAGCCTTAAAAGTAAAAGTTAAAGTACCCTAGTAAAGATCATACAAGACTTGGCGGCTGACAGTAAAGCAGAGGAGAACATGGAATAATATAGTGTACAAGACAAAAGATAAAGGCTTAGAATCAAGGATAAGCTATCCAAGCAAAACTAAGATTAACCCTATGGGGAGAAATAAAACTTTAATGAAAGAGAGTATTTCAAAAGATTACTGGTGAAAAATCCATTAGATCATAGAAGCAACCTCAAAGTTGACTATAATGCAAGCTATCTCTTAACTGAAGAAGTCCAAATGGCTGCCAAGAATCCAAACAAACACTCTTTCTTGGTCATTTTCCTTGGCATCTAGAGATAAAAGAATGACTACTGGCTAAAGTTGATTGATTCCTTCTCTGGACATAATTCTAGTCACTATGATCAATGAACTCACGTGATAGACTGAAAAAGAAGTGGGGTGGAATGATGGATAATATACTTAACTTGAAGGCAGAAAGACCCAGCTGTATTCAAATCCTTCCTCTGACAGTTACTGGCTATGTCACCATCAGCAAGTTACTTGATCTCCCTGAGCCTCTGTTTCCTCATTTATAAAGTAAAGGAGTTGAACTAGATGGCCTCTAAGTTACCTTCCAGCTCTAAATCTATGATCTATGATAAGACTGTATTCTCATTCTAGCTCCAACACTAACATGTCACATGACCTAAGGTTGTTCATGGAACAAGATCAGTGCCTCAGTTTTCCTACTGCTCCTTGAATTTCCAGTCCCCACTCTTCTCCAGTAACTAAGTCCTCTCTCCAGACAATCCTATGGAACTCTCTTCTACCCCCATGGATTCTTGAACTTCAATCCATGGAATGACCAGCATCCCCAGGGACATTTGGATAATGACATGGATTACTCTCCCAGAGTGGTTCAAGCTGATTTATAATGGTTATAAAAGAGGTCAGAGCTTGATTGAGTTTAATAGATCAATTAATTAAACCAAACCAAACAAACATAATGAACATAAAAATTACAACCTCTGTCATTGGTCCAGATGCGCCCCCAGTGTCAGTCCTTGACAAACTCCACTGAATCCATTCATCTTAACACCTAATTGGGTTAATGGTCCATGGCCATGAGGTGGGAGTGGTATTGGAAATCCCTAGTAACTCTTGCTACTTGGGAACAAACCTGCACACTGCTCCTCCACCTCCAACTCTCTACCTCATCTTCCAACCTTGACCAGTATACAATGCAGAATCATCATACAGATTAAATGAATAGGATCAGAAACCACTCGAAGCAGAGGCCACCCTCAGGGGAACACCAATCAATCCGACACATATTCCTCCTTTCTCCTACCTCTTAGTAACAGCTATTTCCCTTGATTCAATTCAATAGCATTTAGTAAGTACCTGGTCTCTCTGCCTCATCTTCCTACTCCAGTCTTTCTTTCACTCATTTTGATCAAATTGATCCTCCTAAGGTAGATTTGTCATTTCCCTATTCCATAAATGCCATGGGTCTCTGTGGCCCCCAGAATTGAATATAAAATCCTCTCTTTGGTGTTTAAAGCCCTCTATAACCTGACCCCTACCTTTATAGTCTTCTTTCACCTTAATCACCACCATATGCCCTATGATCTAGTGACATGGGCCTCCTTGCTGTTCCTTGCATTAGACACTCCATCTCCAGATTCTGGGCATTTTCATGGGATGTACCTGATTTGGAATTCTCTCCCTTCTCATCTCTGCCTCTGGGCTTCCCTAGATTCCTTCAGGTCTCAGCTAAAATCTCACCTTCTGAACCAAGTCTTTCCTAACCCCTCTTAACTCTAATACCTTCACTCTGCTGATTATCTCTAGTTTATCCTGTCTGCACCTTATCTACACATAGTTATTTGCATGTTGCTCCCCCTGTTAGACAGTGAGCTTCTTGAAAGCAGGGATCATTTGGTTCAGTTTAGCTTTTTCCCTTTCTTTCTATCCTGGCACTTAGCACAGTGCCTGATGCTTAGTAGTACTTAGTAAATACCTGTCAGCATGGCTCCCTTGACTATTATATGCCAGATACTGTGCTATGCACTGGGGATACAAAAACAAAAGACAAAAAAGAAATGTGTCTGCCCTCAAGGAACTTATATTTTACTTGTTGGTTGTGACATGTATACAGATAATGAAATATAGAGTAAATACAAAGTAATTGGGGCTGGGTACAGTGCCAGAAGTGATGAAGAGGGACCCAGTAAACCCATACAGGAAAAGGAAAATCAAAGTGAGTGTCTATTAGTCAGAGAATGGCTGGACAAATTATGGTATATAAAGGTAACTGAATATTTTTATGCTGTAAGAAAGGTGGGAACAGAATCACAAATTGGTGAAGACATACTTTTCCAAAAGGAAGCAGTTGTTCAGATATTTTTTAGTTGTGTCTTGACTCTTTGTGACCCCGTTTGAGATTTTCTTGGCAGAGATACTGGAGTGGTTTGCCATTTCCTTCTCCAACTCATTTTACAAATGAGGAAATGGAGGCAAACAGGGTTAAATGACTTGCTCAGGGTCATGCACCTAATAAGTATCTGAGGCCAGATTTGAACTCAAGAAGATAAATCTTCTTAATTCCAGGCCCAGCACTCTATCCACTGCACCAAAGGGAGCAGAGAGACCAAAATTGTGTGACCTCTAGGTGAAACTGAAAGTTATATCTTCAGTCTGATTCCCAGGTCATGTCTCTTCATTTATCCCTGGAATTCGGTTTGATCCTGGTTCTGATGTAGATGCCACACTCTCTTTCTGGTTCACAGCTCAACACCCTGTCCCAATTCCCCATCTGAGTTCTACGGGACTAATCAGATGTGCTTAGACCCCCCCTAAACTGAAAGATTCCAGTCTAGACTTTTCCTCGCTGTCCTGGCCCAAAAGGTTCCATTGTGTGCTATGGAAGACTTATAGCACAGAAAGTCCTATTCCTGGATTCACCTGTGACCACAAACAAGAATAACAACGTTCTAGTTCAGGCTATCAGGGTGGAAGGGAATAGGTAATTCCAGAAATTGAGGTTTGCTTTCCTGAAAGCTGAGAATATCACCCACAAAGACCATTCTAGCAATACCATGATTAGGCACATACCCTACAAGAGTCAAAGATAGAGAGGAAGGAGCCATATGTACAAAATATTGATAGCTGTACTGTTTGTTGTAACAAAGAATTGGAATAAAAATGAGTACTCATCAATGGGGGGATAGTTGAATAAATTATGGTCCATGAATATAATGGAATACTATTGCCCTTCAAGAAATGACAAAGGAATAAATTCAGAGAAAGGTGGGAAAATTTATATGAACTGATTCAGAGTTAAGTGAGAGGAACCAGGAGGACAATTTATACAAGGACAACAATAATACAAAGAAAAACAACTTTTAATGACTTCAGAAGACTAATGGTGAAACAGGACTCTGACTTCTTGGCAAAAAGTTGATGTCTAGAAGAAGTACAAAATGTGACATATACTTTTAGATGCAGCCAATGTATGACTATGCTTATTTGTCACAAATAAGGGTATTTATTTGGGAGTTAGGGAGGAAGGTCATGGGTTGTGATAGCGATATAGGAGAAAGAAAAGAAAATTGATGAAACATTTTAAAAATAAGCAGATGAGAATAGAAGGATGCTATTAGAATAAGTCAACTCTATTGTGATAAAATTCATATGAATTAAGAGACCCAAGCTACACGTAAGAGGTTCATAAATTCATAAATAATCCTTTTTTCTCTTTTGTTTTTGTATGTTCATATTTGTTGGTCATAGAATTCAGTTCTATAGACATTGTAAGAGAGATACCAAGTGGGAGAACATCCAGAATAGAAGATGTGGATGGCAAAAGTTCTCTACAACATGATACTCAAGATCAGCTGAAGAAAAAATAAAATAAAACTAGGAACGTTGAGCCTGGGAAAAAAATGCAGATTTAAGACGAGACATGACAGTGTCTTCTATTTGAAGCACTGTCATGCAGAAGGGGATATTGGGCCTATTCTGCCTGGCCCCAGAAGGTAGAACTAGAACCAATGGGCAGAAGTAACAGAGAGATAGATTTCAGCTCCATGTAAAATAGACATCCATCCCTAATATTTAGAGCAGTCTAAATAGGGAATGGACTTTTCCTTAAGGTGGTGAATTCCTTATCACTAGAGGTGTTCAAATTGAAGCAGTATAGCAGAGCGGATTGAAGCTTCGGGCATGAGTTGGCCTTGATGACCTCAGCTGTCTTCCAACTGTTACAATTCTATTATTCTGTGAATCTTGGAGCTAGAGAGGACATTAGATATCATCTCCTTGAATTCTCTCATTTTATAGATTTAAAAAATGGAGACCTGATGATTTGTCCAGTATCACACAACTGGCCACCAGTCCATCTGGAACTGGAACCTGGATTTCCTAACTCTTACTCCTGTGCTTTTGTGACTATATCGCACTGTCTCTACTATGGTGGCCATCCACAAATGTGACCTTGGAGCTTTGGAAGAGTTGAGGTTTCATTGGAAGTAGAGCATGACATTGTCATGTGTGTAAGTCCTTTATGTCCTCCGTTGAGTATCTACCCAACAGACAGAAGGCTTTTCCTTTTTTTCTATCTGTTCATCACAGGTAAGACCCAATCTTGTCCATCTGCTATATAACTCTTGTTGACCTTGCATGAAAGTACTCAGTGCAAATTATCAAAGACTAAGGGAAGGAAGTCAGTTTAGGCTATAAGGAAAAGAATATGAGCAAATGAGAACTGAAGGAAAATAAGAGTCCATAGCCCTGGCTCCATCTTCCTACAGCTTCCCAGAGTTTCCATCTTGGGAGTAGCATTGCTGAGGACAATTTACATTTATAGTCAGTCGGTAAATTGACAAGCCCTTATGAAGCACTTACTATGTGCCAGGCACTGTGCTAAGCACTGGAGATACAAAGAAAGGCAAAAGATAGTTCCTGCCCTCAGGGAGCTTACAGTCTAGTGGAGGCAACAATATGAAAACAGTTCTGTACAAATAAGACATACACAGGAAAAACTGAAGATAATTAATGGAGGAGAGGTTCTAACATAAAGGGGAAGGAGAAAGTCTTCCTGTAGAAGGTGGGATTTTAGCAGAGATTTGACTTGAAATTTGATTTGATTTGATTGTTTTCCTGAAACAACCCAAAGTACCTTTTTCCTACTTTATAATCCTTCCCTAGATTAACGGAAAGAGTGCTGGATTTAGAGTCTAAAGATATAGATTCAGATTCTAGCTGTGCCACCTAATGTCTGTATGACCTTTGGAAATATACCTAACCTCTCTGGCCTTCTTCAGTTTTCTTATCTATAAAATAAAGGGATTCAACTGACTGACCTCTCAGGTTCCATCCCTCTCAGGCAGATGGTGCAAGGATTATTGTCTTCATAGTAACCCAGACATCCAGGAAGCATCAGAGCCCACATGCAAAGCCAGGGCTCCTGACAAAGAGGTCAAAAGCTCCTTCTCCTCCCCTACACACACGTACACTGGTAGTAGCTTGGAAGAAGGCTGAGCACACTGCGCGTTTCATACTATCTGCTTAAGATGCTAACATCTTTGGAACCTTTCTCTAAAGCCTGTGTAGAAGCAGGGGTGTGTTGGTAAGTATTTAACTATCTTTTTTTTAGGCAATCTTGATTAAGTGACTTGCCCAAGGCCATGTAGCTATTAAGTGTCTGAGACTGGATTTGAACTTAGGTCCTCCTGACTCCAGGGCTGGAGCTCTATTAACAACCATCTTTCCAGAAAAAAAGAAAAAGGAAACTAGACAGACTTTTAAGTTTAATTTTATTATTAACATTTTCTTCAGTCTAGACAATTAAGATGATGATAAATCAAGCCCTAACTTGTAGCACTAGCCAGTTTCCAAGATGTATATACTCACGATAGAAATTTAACAATCTGTTGGTTCAACTGGCTCCAGGAGGTTACAAGTCTTCCTAGAGGTCACTCATGAAGACTGAGATCAAGTGGGGAGAAGAAAGGCAAAGACATCCTCTTGACAAGGATTCCTCATATATAGCCCTCCCTCACCTCACATTACAGCCCCCGATAGCAATTCCTGGTGGGTCCCACAGCCCACTAGCCCCTGAAAATAGATTTAAATGACGGCTTTATTTGTCATCCAACTCAGGGGGTTGATTTATGCTGCCCAAACAATTCAGTCTTTATCTCAGTCACCCAGCCGCATTAGTGGTCATTCATCATGCTTAACTTCTCCGTTTACTGTTGGACTTCTGGGGCAGCTGGTTGTTTTTGGTTTTGTTTCCTTTCTCAGAAAGAAGCAGGAATAACCAAGATAGTGGACAGAGAGAGTATGAAAGGACTCCCTGAGCAAGGACCCCTGCCTCACAGAGCCTGGGCAAAGAGAGAAAGGGTGACAGATGTAGGGTGAGAGTGCTGTTGTGCAGAATTCTGGGGAAAAGAACGCTGGGAACCTGGGTTTGAATCTGTACCATATGCCTGTGTGACCTTGGACAGGTCACTTAGCTTTTCTAGGCCTCAGTTTTCTCATCTTAAAACCTCTTTCCTCATCCTTCAAATCTATGCTAAAGGTTTTGATATAAGGTCTGACTTTTCTAGGATTTGCTCTTCCCTAAGCTCCTCTTTCCCCTTCCAGAAACTGAATCTAACTGAGCCTCTGCTGTGTTCTTCCTGTCACTTGAGTGAGGGAGGTATTGCCCATACCATGGTTTGATACTTCACTGAGAGATCACAATGGGGAAATACACATAGTGGGCTGGCTGCTATTCACTGTGGGCATATGGGGCAGTCTTTACTGAAAAGAAGGAAAGAGACTAGAGGCTCTCTAGAGATCACATACATGTTTTCCTTACAAAAACCTTAGTAATTAATGCAAGTAATGCTTTACCCATTTTTGGATGAGGAAACTGAGGCATAGTTTAAATGTTTTAAATAATACTAGTTAGTAGCAAAGGGCAGGATTCAAACTAAGTTTTACTGACTCCAAGTCCAACACTCTTTCCAGATATGATATATTATGTCTCGCTTGGCTATAATCATCTTCTCTCCTGAGAGATAAAGGACATTTCTGGGGACACATTCACGATGCAGTGTGACTTTAGGTAAGATTGCCATGGCCTACGATCATAGAGTTATGGTAGAGTGGCCCAACTCTCTCATTGCATTGGGATAGGGAAACCCAAGTGCCTGGACATTTAGTGATTTTTCCCCAGGTTTCATAGCAAGTGGGTGACCCACAGTTGGGTTGGTTCATGACACATTGCAGAGCCAAATATTAAGAAAGCATGGTGCCCAGATGCCATCTCCTCTCTATGTTGCTCCATTGTTACTGGCGATCAGTTCCCAATCCAGGGGGTGGCTGGTGCCAGCTTGAGCAGACTTACAAGATGCAATTATTAAATGTTCCAGCATGAGCGTTTACATCTCAGAAATCAGCAAAGGCTGCTAAACTTAAGAAAGTGATGGAGAAAATGTTCACAAAGTAAACTTAAATGTTAACAATGTAAACTTCAAAGTGTGTTGTGGGTACCATCATTAAATAATTCCCTTCACACCCCTACCTTATCCCTCCAAAAGAGCTCCCCACTGAAGCCACTATAGGAGAAAGGAGGTCCAGCTCACACAAGCTCCAATCAAGGAGAAAACAAGAGAAAAGAAGAAAAAAAGCAAAGGCTTCGGAGTCAATGTAGGAAGTCTTGGTGCATCCCCAGCAAATAAAGGCCCAGGTGAAGCGGCCCATTGACACCGGCCCTGCCTCAGCATCTAAGAATTCTCTGCGTATTCCAAATGTTTGCAACATGCTGGCAGTTAATATTTTAACAGCCGCACGTCCCAAGACAGACAGAGCAGTGTCCAGAGCGCTGCTCAGAGACTGTGCAATAATAGACTGGCTTCATGAGCAATCAATGAGGTATTCTTATTCCTACTCTGGCCTCCCACAGGCCTTCCCTCTCCCATGCCAGCTCAGCCCATCCATGGCAGGTCTGTTTCCTCTCCAGAGCAGCCCCTGTCCCAGCCTGAAGGATACAGGAACATTCTATTCCCAGAGCACAGCTGAGAAGAGTGAGTCTTTGTGTCTGCTTGGTTCACACACTGCCCTCCACTGTTTACCCCATTCAAATGCCTCATGATGTAGTAGAAGGGGTGTTAGATTCACTGTAGGCATGAGTGCCTAGGTTCAAGTGTCACCACTGATTGTCCTTTGACGTATGGGCAAGTCATTTTACTTCTCCAAATCTCAGTTTCACTGCCTACAAAATGGGGATAATATCTGTAGTGACCACCTTATGAGCAGCTAGGTGGTGTAGTAGAAGGAACACTGGGTCTGGAATCAGGAAGACTCATATTTTTGAGTTCAAAGTTGGCCCTAGACACTAGCTGCATGACCCTGGACAAGTCACTTACTCCCGTTTACCTCAGTTTCCTTATCTGGAAAATGAGCTGGAGAAGGAAATGGCAGATCATTCCAGTATCACTGCCAAGAAAACCCCAAGTGGGGTCACAGAGAGTTGGACACAACTGAATAATGACTTAACAACAACCTGACAAGATTGTTGGGAAACTCCAGTGACAACATAATACAAACCTTGAAACACTACTATCAATTATCTCTCAGATAATATTTGCAAAATGCTTTTGCAAAATGTTGTTAGCTATTGTTTTAGATTCTTCATGATCCCATTTGGGGTTTTCTGGGCAAAGATACTAGAGTGGTTTGTCATTTCTTTCTCTAGCTCATTCTGAAGATGAGGAAACTGAGGCAAACAGGGTAAAGTGACTTGCCCAGGGTCCTATAGCTAGTAAGCATCTGAGGCCAGATTTGAACTCAGGTCTTCCTGACTCTAGGCCCAGCACTCTATCTACTGTGCCACCTAGCTGCCCCAATTATTATTTTCCTTTCTTAGTTACTTTTTATTTTTTGAGACTGGGTCTCTATATCTTATCTAGGCTAAAAGGCAATGAACACTCACGGCCCTGATCCTACTCCTGATCAGCATGGGACCTACTCTGTTAGGCAAGTGCATAGAACACTGAGCCTAAGAGTCAGGAAGATCCGAGTTTAAATCTAGTCTCAGATACTTACTAGTTGTGTGACCCTGAGCAAGTCAGCTTCTCCAACCAGAAAAATGGAATAATGATAGCTGATAGAGATACCTCTCTGCACTATTGTGAGAATCAAATGAGATAATAATTATAAAGGGCTTAGCATAGGGCCTGGCACATAGTAGGTCCTATATAAATTCTTAATTCATTACCCTTCCACTTCTAGTCTGTGCCAATTCTCCCTCCACAGGCAGCCCTATGTCTTGCCCTGTATCAGCTTACAAACCCTGAGCTCAAGTGATCCACCAGCCCTGGCCATCCCAGTATCAAGGCCCAGAGGCCTTCATCACCTACTCAGACTTTCATTAATTTTCAAACAGAGTTTGTCCAAGAAAACAGGACGGTAAATAAAGAAGGGGCAGGATTCCTGGGTTCAGGTTCTGGCTTTTAGACAGTTCAGCATGTGTGCACGTCCAGAGCAGGAACTGATGGAGTCTGAAGGCAGGCTGAAACATCATATTTTCACTTTTCTGTGTGTGTGTGTGTGTGTGTGTGTGTGTGTTTCCCTTTTGTTCTGTTTCTTTTTTCACAGCATGACTAATACTGAAATACGTTTTATGTGATTGCACATATATAATCTATATCAAATCACTTGCTATATTAGGGAAGGGGGAGGGGAGGAAGGAGGAGAGGGAGAAAATTTGGAACTCAAAATTTTGTGAAAAATGAATGTTAAAAAATTGTCTTTATATGTAATTGGATAAAATAAAATATTATTTTTAAAAAGATAGGTCAGCATAAGAGAAAATACACTGAATGAGAGTCAGAGGATACAGGTTTAAACTTCTGCTTCTCCATCTTATTAGAAATGAAGTCTTGGGGAACTCATTAAATGTCCCTGGGCCTCAGTTTCCTCATTTGTAAATGAGGGCTTTGGGGAGGATAACTTCTAAGGTCCTTTCCAGCTATAATGTTCTAGCAGGTAGTACTGTGTATAGAGCAAAGGACCAGGGTCAGGAAGACCTGAGTTCAAATATACCTTCAGATACTTACTGCTGTGTGACCTTGGGCAAGTCATTTAACTTGTTTGCCTCGGTTTCCTCTTCTGTAAAATGGTGGTCATGAATAACAATTTGCAACGTTGTAACAATTACCTCCCAGTGTCATTGTGAGGATCAAATGAGATAATAATTGTAAAGCCCTTAGCACAGTGCTTGGCATATAGTAAGAGCTATATAAATGTTAGCTGTTAGTATTATTTCAGGGTCATAGAGCTGGAGAGATAAAGGTCAGAGGTTGCATTTATCCTCTAAGCTGGAACAAACCTTGGAGCCCTGAGCACAGTTATATGGACATACCCTGCCTAATGTAATTAATCGGTTCAGTGAAAATACATTAGGTGAAACAACATCACAGGGGGCAGTTAGTTCCATAGGAACAATGTTACTAATGAATGACCAGCTGAACAACACCGCATCAGGGTTTTTCAGCCTTGTGGTGGTATGTGGTGGCTTGGTGTAGTGGAAGGAGAATCGAGATGGGAATTGGGACATCTGCATACAATGCCTGCCTCTACCACCACCTGCCTATATGAATTTGGGTAAGTCGTTTCACATTTCTGGGCCTCAATTTCCCTATCTGTAAATCAAGGAAGTAGGACTACGCAATTTCTAAAGTCTTCTTTAACATTCACATTAATACACACTTTGAGTGAAGCCAGGCATCTATCCAGTCATTTTGGAACCATGCTCCCCAAACCACTAAGCTGCGGATTCTTGGACCCAGTGGTAATGACCATCATAGTAGCAGCATAAACAGCTAAACAGGTTTGTGAATCACTGTGCATATGTTATCTCATCTGATCTTCAGCAGGCACCCTAGAAGCAGCTGCTTTTATTATCCCCATTTTATAGATGAGGGAACTGAGGCTGAGGGATGTTAAGTGACTTTCCCAAGCTCATACTGCTAGGAAATGTTTGAATTCAAGTCTTCCTAACTCTAAGGCCTACACTCTATTCATTATCTCAGCTAACTTTGATTTCAGAACTAGGCCCATGCTCCAAGGAGATCAAAGAAAGAGGAAAAGGACATTTAAGAGTGGATAGAACATTGGGCCTAGAGTCAGGAGGACCTGAATTTAAATCTGACCTCAGATACTTACTAGCTGTGTGACCCTGGGTAAATCACTTAACCCTGTTTGCCTCAGTTCCTCATCTCTGTAAAATGGGCTGGAGAAGGAAATGACAAACCACTCCAGTATCTTTGCCAAGAAAACTCCAAAACAGGGTCAGGGAGAATTGGACATGGCTGAAAGGACTCAACAACAATTGTAGTTTCCCCTTCCTCCCTTCCTTCCTTCCTTCCTTCCTTCCTTCCTTCCTTCCTTCCTTCTTTCTTTCCTTCCTTCTCCCTCCCTCTCTCCCTCCCTTCCTTCCTTCCTTCCCTTCTTCCCTCCTTCCCTCTTTCTTCCCTTCCTTCCTTCTTTCCTTCCTTCCTTTCTTCCCTCCCTCCTTCCCTCTTTCCTTCCTTCCTGCCTTCTTTCTTTCCTTCCTTCCCTCCCTCCTTCCCTCTTTCCTTCCTTCCTTCTTTTCTTCCTTCCTTCCTTCCTCCCTCCCTCCCTTCCTTCTTTCCTTCCTTCCTTCTTTTCTTCCTTCCTTCCTTCTTTCTTTCTTTCCTTCCCTCCCTCCTTCCCTCTTTCCTTCCTCCCTCCCTTCCTCTTCCTTCTCTTCCTTCCTTCCCTTCTTTCCTTCCTTTCTTCCCCCTTCCTTCCTTCCTTCCTTCCTTCCTTCCTTCCTTCCTTCCTTCCTTCCTTCCTTCCCTTCCTCCTTTTCTACCTCTCTCTCTTTCTCTTCCTTCCTTTCTCTTTTTTCCTTTCCTTTTCAATTTCTTTTCCTTAAGACTGGGTCTCCATGTTTCACCTAGGCTTGAAGTACAGCAGTCACTCTCAGATCTGATCCCATTATTGATTATTTTGGAAGCTTTGACCTGTTTCTTTTCCAACCTGAGTCATTTTGCCCCATCTTAGTCAGTCTGATGCCCCTTCCCTCCCGGAGGATTACCATATTGGCACCAGATTTAGACTTAGAGTGGATATCAGATCAGGTCTTGCCCTTCTGAAGCTCAGAACTCCCAAGGCCAAGTGATCTACCAAGCACCAACCTCAGCCTCCCCAGGCAGCAGGGGCCACAAGCAGGTCCCACCATGCCTGGCCCATCTTTCCAATTACTATGTCTTTGATGGCACCCTTATCCCACTTCTCCTGTGTCATTCCTTATTTGTCAAGCACGGCACCTTGCTCACACTCACCAAGAGCCTCTACACTGTCCTTCGGGTGATTCTCAACTTTGATTCTTTGGCCATTGTGGTAGCATATACCTCCCAGACATATAACATCACCAGAAAAACATTGGAATTAAAAGATACTCCTGATGCTTCCCCTGCGTAGAGGGGAAGGCCCTTCCCACCAGAGCCCAGGTTATTGAGAAGAGTACCTAGGGCTTCAGTCCTCTGTAGTTTCTTCCTTTACACAGAGGGAAAGACTTATGATTTCATCAGCGTGGGGAGCTTGCAGAGTGAGATTGATGACAGTACATAAATCCTAGGGAGTTGCTTGAGGTCCAAAGACATTAAATGACTTATCCAGGGTCACAGGGTTGGTGTCAGAGGAGGGACTTGTACTTGAGTGGCTCAGTGGATAAAGCACCAGGCCTGGAGTCCCTGAAGACTCATTTTCCTGAGTTCAGATCTGGCCTCAGACACTTACTAGTTGTGTGACCCTGGGTAAGTCACTTCACCCTGTTTGCCTCAGTTTCCTCATCTGTAAAATGAGTTCAAGAAGGAAATGGCAAACCACTACAGTATCTTTGCCAAGAAAACCCCAGATGGGGTCACAAAGAATCGGATATGACTAAAAACAACTGAAGAATAACAAAGACTATAAATCTAGAACTAAATCTACTATACTATATTTCTTCTTTTCCCCTCACCCTAGGAAAAGTACAGATTTCCACAGGAAACAACAAGCAAAATGCCTCTTTGCCCTCTGGGGATTTCTGACCCCGCCTACATCCAGAATTTTAATATGCTATGACAGTTTGAATAATAGTAGTTAAGAGGGGGCTCTGCAGAGATAGACCCTGAGTCCTTTGTGTAAACTTTAGGCTGCTCAGGATTCCTTCCTTCTACCTTGCTGCTTCTGACAAATCAAAATCAATTAGCACTCCACAGCTTAGCCACTTGGGTGGGAATGAACCCTGAACAGAGAATGACAAAGCCTCCTGCCTCTGGCCGCCTCAGCACTGGCAGCCCCTTAACCAAAGAACCCAGCCACGTCATTTATAATAACACATAGGCATCCAGGTACAGCACAGATAGCAATTTTCCTTTTTACTTAGTGGTGCAAAGAGAGTCAAAGAATCTGACAGGGCCCCAAACAAGCTGTCAGTAACTTCTAATTAGGGCTGCAACAGCATAAAGAACTCACACGCCTTCCCAACCATGGAATTAGCAGGACAAAGTGCGGGGATGGAGTCAGACAGGCTGAAAGAAAAGCCCAGAGTGGAGCGGCTGGAAGGCTGGGGAAGCAAAGGGCTGAATCATGAGGTGAAGCAAACCTCCCTATCTTCTGCAGAAGCCATCAGGACATGTGCAGTGCTCTCTCTTCCCATTTTCCTACCCTCCACTCTGGTGAGAAGAGGAAGGCATTCAGCCAGGAGACTCAGCACCATCAGCACCATCAGAAGCATTCCTGAAGGCATCATTTGAATTCAGCACTATGCTAAGAAGCTCTGTAAAAAGTAACTCAATAGACTGGAGAGACATATTCTGCCCCTTTAGCAACTGGAGGTGGGAGGTGGGAGAAAGGGGCTGGGGGGAGATAGTGAAGATCAGAGATCAGGGACTTCAGAAGCAATCTTGTCCAACACCTTCAATTTATTAATGAAGAAAATGAAACCCAGGGAGGTGAGATCACTTGTCCAAGGTCAGAGAAGAAAAAGTCAGAGAAGGGATTTGAGTTCAGGGTCTCTGATTTCAGAGGCAATGTCTTTTCTACTATACATATTGACCAAAGTTGCTGTGTAGCTGACCAAGAAACAGGGGATGAGGCAGTTGAATATGAAAATCAAGTTTATGTTGGGGTAGAGGACCAGTGGTAATGTTTCAATGGGGATAGAAAAGAAGAGAGAAGTTCCTAGTTTAAGGAGGGATAGGTGAGGGAGAAGAATTTACTTACCGTCCATCACTCCTAGCCCCCACTCCAAAAGTTTCTTGGCTGTCCCAATCAAATTTCAGTTCAGCGTGTTTTCTAGGTTGTTGTGGAGAGGGTGTATTGGAAGGCAAAAATATTGACTCTCTGCTATCTTGACTCTGTCCCTTCCCACTCAAAAGTTTGACTTAAGAAACTGAGTCAGAAGGAAGAGCACTGGACATATGGTGAGCAGACCTGTGTTTAAATTCCAGCTTTGCTACTTACTAGGAGTGTGACCTTGGGCAAGTCACTTTTCTGCTTTGAAACTCTTTTCTCATCTGTAAAATGGGGAAAATAAGACTTTTACTTCTTTCTTCAGGATTAATGGCTCAGTGGTTAGAGCATTGGGTTTGGAGTCAAGAAAACCTGACTTTGAATCCTATATTAGACACTTATTTGCTGTGTGGTTTTGGGCAAATCATTCAACCTCTCTGTGCCTAAGTTTCCTCATTTACAAAATGGGGATAAAAATAACACCCATCATTCAACATGTTTGTGAGGATCAAATGAGGAAAACATAGGTACTGTGCTTTGTAAACCTTAAAGTACTCTATAAATGGTAGCTATTAGTATTAGATGGTCTCAAAGGTCTCTTTCAATTCTAAATCTATGATCTATTTTATAGTTATAATACACTGAACACAAAGTCACGTAATCTCAGTGTTGGGAGGGACCTAAGAAGTCACATACTTAGTCTCAACCATAGCTGGACAAATACCCCTCTATCACATAAACCACAAGAGGTCATCCAGACTTTGCTGGAGGACCTCCAGAAAAGGGGAGCCAGTTCTTTCCCCAGGAGGCCCATTCCATAGCTCTGACTAGTAGCAAGTTTTTCCTTACCTCAAGTCTAAATTGTCTCCATTGTTCTGTGCTCTGGGGTCATTTATTACAAGTTTATCCCCTCTTCTACATGGCACCCTTCAAATATTTTAGGCAGCTGTCATGTTTCCCCTAAGCCTTTTGTTCTCCAGGCTAAACACCCCCAGTTTCTTCAAACATCTTCCTGCACTGTAAACTCAGTGCTCTTGACTATTCCAGTGTGAACTTGGGGGACCCTAACTTAGTGTTTTCCCTCCTCTAGGTGCTCTTTTTCCAAGGATCTCAAGGTCTTTTCCAAAATGTGGCAGCCAAAACTGAACACAATGTTTCAGATGTGGTCTGCCCATGGACAATATGACCCTCTTAATGCACCCCAAGATTTTTTAATTGTCTGGGCATAAGAAACTCCCTTTGTGGAATCTCCCTCCATCAATAACAGCTAACAACCTGTTTATAACTTATGGTCCTAGAGAATTATAGTCCTTAATGTTCCTACCTGGTGTAAATATGACAGTATGTGTCGGAAGCAAGACTACGGACTCAGTTCTTTCTGATTCCAAGGTTGACATGCAACCAAACAGCCTTGCTGTCTCTCCAAAACTGAAGACTATATTGGCCTCTAAAGGAAAAAGTTATTGAATATTTTGTCTTTACATTGCCATCTTTTCTCAAAATATCCTTCCCTTCTTTCCCCTCTTAGAGTCATCCCTTATAACATAGGATAAAAAAAGTGGAAAAAAAGTTCTGAAAAAACTAAACAATAAACCAACCCAATCTGCCATACATATTGCTCCATGCCCATAGTCTCCCACTTCTGTGAAGAAGGGAGGGAGGTGCAGTCTCAAAGCTCTTCTTTGAGCAAAATTTTGTTATAACAATTTCATAGCATTCAGTTTCCTTTTGTGTCATTGTAGTCATTGTCTGTTAGCTCTTTTGGTTGTCACTTCACACTCTTGATCCATCTCTAACACGAAAACTTTTTTTCAGAAAATTGCTAGCTAGCCACATCTCCTCTATATTATATTTACGAAGTTGATTTTTTGAACCCAAATACAGGACTTTACGTTTACTGAAGGAAATTCAGAAAGAAGCACAAACAGAATAGTTTTGAAAACGATGTACTGAAATGTATTCTATACATTAAAAAAAGTTGCATGTTTTGGAGATTCACAATTTTACTTACAATTCTCCTTTTCTGTTTTGTGTATGGAAAAGCTCATAGAGATTTGCAGGGTTTTGTCAAATTCATAACAAGAAAATATAAAAATTTTATTTAAAAAAATTCAGAGGAATTATGCAATTTGATCCATAGCTATAGCTTGTCAAGATCTTTTTGGGTGCAGAATCTGTCATTCAATGAATTGGCCATCCCTTCTAACTTTGTGGAGGAAACAATGTCTGATCTTCATAACACTTCTGTGAGATAAGTAGTATATCTTACTACCCCCATTGTACAGATGTGAAAATGGAGGCTCAGAGAGGTCACACAGATAGTATGTTAGGGTTTCAGTTTAGTTTTTTTTTTTTAGTTTAAGTCTAGTGCTCTTTGTATTATATTATTCTGCATCTTGAGAATTACAGGCAGTAGAGACACATCCATTTTGGAGGGGTAAGGGTGGGGAGACAGGATTACTGCTTTTACAATGACAGGACCTTCTGTTTTAGGATCTTTGTGATTTTTACACTTTATTCTTTATTAGCAAACTAACAGGGAAAAGGAGGAGAGGTAAGGTGGATGGGGGCTCAGAACTATTTCTCTGATGCTTAATCCAGTCTCATCCAACAAATGCTTACTAAGTGTCTGCCATATTCAAGGCACTATTGCTCATCCTTCATTTCTGAAGAGGATCAATGGCATTGTCGATAATCTCTTGACTTTTGAATGAATTGAAGTGAGGCAGAGTCACACAGAGTAACCAACCTCACTCTTCCCTCCAGAGTCATCAAAGTCTAGTGGCAGGACAAAAGTCAAAATGACTTGTGATGGCCCTGGATGCAGTGGGTGACATTGGAGGTTTAGATGTCTGACCAAGCTCCAGGCACTAAGCTAGGTGCTAGGGATTCAAAGACAAAATGGAAAACAATTCCTGTCCTCAAAGGGCTTACATTTTAGTTGGCTGGGGGCAAGTGGATATAATGTGTAAACAGATGTGCATATGGATGGTAAATTTGAGAAGGGTGAGAGCATTAGCAAGTGAAGAGATGAAGGGAGAGTTATAAACCCAAGATAAAGAATGAACAAACAGCTCTTTCGACCATCTTGCAGCACTGCCACCATGGTGCACATGAATGTCCTGGCAGATGCTCTCAAAAGCATCAACAATGCAGAAAAGGGAGGAAAATGCCAGGTTCTCATTAGGCTGTGCTCTAAAGCAATTGTCCATATCTTACATGTGATGATGAAGCATGGTTGCATTGGCAAATTTGAGATCATTGATGATCACAGAGCAGGAAAAATTCTTGTGAATCTCACTGGACGATTAAACAAGTTGGTGTAATCAGCCCCAGATTTGATGTTCAATTGAAAGATCTGGAAAAGTGGCAGAATAATCTGATGCCATCCCATCAGTTTGGGTTTACAACCTCATCTGGCATCATCGACCATGAGGAAGCAAAATGAAAACACACAGGAAGAAAAATCCTGGGATTCTTTTTCTAAGGATGTAAAACATACATACAAATAAAATGCTCCAGTGGGGGGAAAAAAGAATGAACAAACAGAAACCTTCACCCATTTCTCCCTATCTCTTATATCTTCCCCTCCTTCCATTACCTTCTCTACATGCCTGTTATAGTACATGTTGTTTCCCCTGATAGAATGTATATTCTTTGAAGGGAGGTACTATTTCATTCATTTTTGTATCTCCAGACCTTGGCACAAAACAGGTGCCTAATAAATGTTTATTGATTGATTAATTAAGCTGTAAAAGGCGTAAGAGTTAGTAAGAGCAATAAGCTGTCTTGTTCTTAGGGTCTTGGAAACCCATCTGGAACCAGTGTCTTGGCTTTAGAGCTTATGCAGAATTAGCCTATGGAGGCAGAGTCCAGTGAAAATGGAAACCAAATTGACTAGAGTGTTGGGATCCTTAGGTCAGGGTCAGATTCTCTCCTAGGAATCACTTCGAGGTTGGGGAAAACGTATTCTGGTGTGGGTGGGTGTGGGGGAGACAGAGGGCAGGAATAGAATATACAAGAAAGCTAGCACAGGCCTAAGGAACAGACACTGAACCAGAGCTGGTAAACCCTCCTGGGATCAACAGCAGCTCCCCCACTCCCAGCCCTCCCTGCTGCTCTTTATTCATTAAAATGCTCAGGATGCCGACTAACTTTATTTGCTCAGTATTTATTTCACCAGCCTTGAAGCGGGAACAACAGGCAGTTTGATTGAAAGGTTGTCTGGTTTCATTGTAGCTCCTGTAAGTAATTCTGCAGCCTCAGTGGAAATGGTATTTTATAACTTGCCAGAGCAAATATCCCTTAGTGAATCAGAACAGATATCCTGGTGCCACCCGAGCTGTCTTCTCCCTCATGCTGAGGCCGATGAGGCTGAGCTTCCCCTTTCTGGCCTCTGACAAATGCAGCATGCACAAGATGGAGCCGCAACCTGGGATGTGTACCTTAAAAGAGCCACTCCTTTTGGGGCAGGGTCTGTACCTCAAGCTGGCAGAGCCTTGGGAAGGAAGACAACCTTGCTCTGCATCTGCATAGAGCAGAAATCAGCTAGAAACCCAACAGGAAGGCTTTAAATGATCTCTAGCCTGATTCCGAGGGTTGGGAGGCAGTGGAATGGGTGTCCATGGGAGCCCGAGATGCCTATATTTTGTGATGTTGTTATGAGGTCATTTGTCAGACCTGGGCAAGGTGCAGTCCTGTCTAATTTAGAAAGAGGAAACACCATCTCTGGCTCATGGAATCTTAGAATATATCTGAATACTCCCAAGATAACTCTGCAACTCTCCTTCTCCCAATTTCCCTACATCTGTCTATTAATGGCATCCTCCTATTTTTCCAGTCCCCCAGGCTCGGACTGTCAGAGACACCTTCACCTTTTCCTTCTTGCTCATGTCTGCATTAATCGCCAAGTCCTTTTGAGTTTATCTTCACATCTCATGTCTTACTCCTCCTGTTTGAACACATTGCCACCAGCTCAGTTTGTACCTTCATTATCCCCTCTCCTCTGGACTGTTATAGTAGCTTCCTGACTGGTCTCCTGGATTCCAATATCCTCCTTTCCATCCTCACTGATCTATCCTCCACGACGTTGCCAAAAATAATTTTCCTGAGGCACAGGTGTGATCACCTTAGCTTTTCACTCAAAAAGTTTCAGTGACTCCCCATTGTTATAAGACCAACTAAAAACTCCTTAGCTTAGTCCTTGAGACTCTCTACAATCTGGCTTTAGCTGTCTGTAAAACTTCTAAGCAGAGGCCTGCCAAGCCAGATTAAAATAGCAATTGGGGAATTTTTCTTATAAAATAAATAAAAATAGAATTCAACATAGATGATTTGTTAATTTGTGAGTCAATACGCAGCCCTCAGATATGTGTTTCTGTTTCAGTTCGACACCACTGCTCTAACCTGCCTTTTTATATGACTTTCCTTTACACATTCCATATTCCCAGCCTTTATTACTAGCTGTTCCTCATTCTCAGGCTGCATTCTCCAGACTCCATGTAGAAGCATTTATCAACACTGCCTCCTTCCCCCAGCAAAGTTCAACAGGCAAAGTCACAGGATTCTTCTCTTCCTGGCTCTGACGCATATTAGGTCAGTGTCCCACAGATATTCTCTCTTTCTCCTCAAATTTCCTAATTTCCCACTGTCAGTTCCCCTTAGAGGGACAGGGATTTTATCAAGCCCCCTCCCCCCAGGTCTCCTTGACTTTGAATCTTTTAGCAGTCTATTAATTGTCGTATATTGCTGTTTCCCCCTCTCCCCAATGTCTCCCTCTCTACAAGCAGATTCTTTGGAGGGAAGCTTTGGGGGCACAGAGAGCCAGAGCTTACCCTCGAAAAGCAGGCAACAGCTTCTTACCATTATGACTAAATCAAGTTGGGTGATTTATTTCCCACTTATCTTCCCTGTTTCCGCTCCCTGTCCGATCCGCACTGTTGAACACACCAGACTGAAAACATATCATCTGTTTCCATCAGCCAGCAGGAACCCACACCACCCCTCTCATCCATAGCTCTGGGAGGCACCCCAGAGGATGAAAAGGACCCGGGTCTAGAGATGGCCAGCTTTCTATGGCACCCTAACTTTCTGCTTGCCCTGTGGGGAGATTTGATCACCCAGGGTCTGGGCAGCAGGACCAGAGATCTCTCTGGGAGGATTCTTAGGATGGAATGAACAACAGAGATGATAGAGAAGAGAAAGTAGGAGAAGACAGGAGCTTCTTCTCAGGGCCCAATATTATGCAGTCCTCAATGAAACTGTTCAAATCATCTGCAGAGATCTGAGGAGATGGGCTTCAGCTATCACTAACCTCTTCAATGCATTATAACAAAATGTCCCACATCCATCAGTTAGTCAGGTCTCAGACCCATGACCTAGTCTTAGACTCACTAAATCCCCTTCCCACTCTGGGGTGGAGGGGGAGGGGATTGGTGCCCTAGAATTCATGATGAGAGAAGAGAAGAAAGCAGTAGGGTCCTGGACCCACTTCCATGTCAAAGTATAAACTAAGAGAACACTCCATCTGGCTTCTCTCCCATAGAAGCTTTGGGAGTCAGGCTCAGCCTTGCTTCTCTGAAAATATTTTCACTCAACCCAGCACAGTGGGACTATCCTAGAAGATGATGGGCCTCATGGGTACATGTAAATTCACAGCCAGGCTTGAGCAGTAGGCAGGACTGGTTTCAATTCCTGCCTCCTCTGTCCTGCCTTCTTCCCACTACCCATCTTCCTAGATGATAGGGAGACAACACAGAGGATACTGGGACTAAAGTGCCCCAAATTGCAGGCAGGTCCAGGGAAGATAGGGACTGAAAAACATGTGTGGTGTTGCACGCAGCACCATCATGAGAAATAATGACTGGTCTGGGAGCTCACAGTAGTTTTATCAAACCCTTCCCTACCCTTGGTGCTTTTGTGCTATCAAGAAAGGATTGGACACAATTATAAATAACCAATGAGGCTTAACATTTGTTTTAATTCACAATGAAGCTTTAATTATAGAATTCAGCTATCAGAAAGCAGGAGATATCACTTTAGGGTGATAATCTTGAGAATTAGAGGGCAGAATGAGAGGACCTAGGATCACCACATAGTAGCTGTGTGGCAGAGGTGAAACCATTCATCTTCTTTAGACCTTAGTTTAAATCGGGAGGGTGGACTAGATCAGTGGTGTCAAACTCATAAAAAAAAGGTGGCCACTAAACTTTACATGAGCACCCCTGAAACTGCATGTTGTCTTAGAAAACCATGTATTGACATTATCTATGTTTTATTGTATTTTTATTAATTTTGTTAAATATCATCTCACCCTACAGGAGAGTAGGGGGGAAGGGAATGAGAAAGGGATGATAGAAGAGAGGGCAGGCTGGGTGGGAGGGAAGTTGGAAGCACCTATTTTTGAAAGGGGACAGGATCAAGGTAGAGAATAAAACAAGTGGGAGGTGGTATAGGAGGGAGGGAAATATAGTCAGTCTTTCACAATTAGCTACACATGTACAACCTATATTGAATTGCTCATCTTCCCAGTAAGGGTGGGTGATAAGGGAGGAAGGGAATGAATCTGGAATTCAAAGTTTTAAAATCAAATGTTTAAATATGTACATATGTATATATATATATATACTATTATTAATATTATTTTACATGTAACTGGGAAATAAGATATACAGGCACTGAGGCATAGAGGTCTACTGTGCCCTACTGGAAAGTCAGAGGGGGTATGGGAGAAGATATGGGAGAGAACAGATTGGAGGAGAGGATATCCAGTGGGATCACTATCTTGGGGTGGTAGGTAGGGGAAAAATGGGGAGAAAATTTGTAACTCAAAATCTTGCAGAAATGAATGATGTAAACTAGAAGTTAATAAAGCATTTGATTAAATTTTTTAAAAAGCAAAGAAAAATTGTTAAACATCTCCCAATGACATTTAAATCTGGTTCCTATGGATGGTGAGTTTAACACCCCAGGACTATAATACCTCTGAGGTCCATTCCAGCTCCATAGCTATGATGTTATGATTTCTACCTGCAGATGGGAGGTGGCCCCATTTTCCCTTTTTCTATTTTTACTAGACCCTGGGTGATCCGTACTATATCCTGGCATCTAGAAAACATCGACAGTCAATAAAGCGTTGGGCCTAACCTGTTTTGTACTCACTAAACTGCTGCACATCATATTACCACTGGCATGCTAAAGGTATTCAGAAGGTAGGATTTAGAGTTCAAGGGACTTGGGAGTCCATATATCCAAACTCTCTCATGAAGAGCTGAGGATCAGACTTCCCCAAGGTCACATCAGTAATAAAGAGCTGGAACAGACTTTGAATCTAGGTCCCCTGATGCCCAAGGTCTTTATTCTTTGTTTTGAATAGGATGCCAGCCAGAGGCCAATTCACCAGGCCCCCATTGATAGGTCCATTACAGAGACATAAACAATCTGGAGACTGTTTCACAGCAAAGTGTTGGCACACCTTTTAGGAGACCCCTGGGCCTCCCTTGCTCAGGAAAGGAAACAGACCACAGGCAGCTTCTTGGAAGCCCTAAGACTAGTGAAAGCAGCTTCTGGGGTTCTGCTTTAGGTTCTGCTGGCTCCAGAAGCTGCAGCTGCCACTTTTCCTGACTTTGGGGCACAAAGGTCTTCCTCTGTAGGCACAGTCTGTGCATTCATCCTCCCCATAAAGTCTGCACACACCCCTGCCTGTTGTTGTTGAGTTCAAATCACACACTGGCAATGATACTTTAGGCAAGTCTCTTAACCTCTGCTTGCCTCAGTTTCCTCATCTATAAAATGGGGAATAATAATAAAAATAAAAATACCTACCTTGCAGTGTTGCTGTGAGATCACATGAGATAATAATTATAAAGTGCTCGGCACAATGTCTGGTACTTAGTAAATGCTATACAAATGTTAGCCATCATCCTCATCAGCTATCATTATCTCTGGTCAGTCTGTGTTGATGAATGGATCCATTTCTGGTTTGTGGCCAGTCTGCCCTCTGAAAGCTTAAGTGAGTCTCAAGACAGAGGCAGGGAACAATATAACCCTCAACATTACTAAAGATATATATTTCTCAGTCCTTTTCCCTTAGAGGATGCCTGTAGCTTGGGTACTACTACCCCCAGTGAAGGGAAGCAGCCTGTGACTGTTCGTGGTGCTGTTCGTGGTGCTGATTTGGAGTCAGAGAACTGGCTAATTGCATATCTGCCACTTACTGGCTGTGTGACTTTGGACAAATGACTTCGCCACTCGACCTCAGTTTCCTCATCTGTAGAATGAAGAGATTGGACCAAGTGACCTGAAATATCCCTATTAGCCCTAGATCTATGATCCTATGTCTTCCTTAGTCCAGTGACCCTTTAAAGGAGTGACAATTCTTTTTTTTTTTTTTTGGAAGGGGAAAAGTAGGGCAATTGATATTAAGTGACTTGCCCAAGGTCACATGGCTAGTTTTTTGTGTTAAGTGTCTGAGGCTGGATTTGAATTCAGGTGCTCCTGACTCCAGGGTCAGTACTCTATTCACTTAACCACCTAGCCACCCCCAGTAGTGACACTCTTGAGATATAAATGTGGTTTACTGAAAAGAACATTGACCTCAGAGTCCAGGCACTTGGATTCTAGTCTAACTCCATCATTAATTATGTGATCTTGGGGAAGTCACTTCATTTACAGATGAGTAAATTGAGGCCAGGAGAAGTGAAGGATTATAATAAACTATATATTGAAGTCTCTTCTGGCTTTAAATGCAGCCATTTCCTCTAAGGCATGAATTGATGACTTTTGAAGGTCTGATCAAGGAAAATTTATGTTTTATTAGTGGATTTTTAAAAAAACAGAGTATTGGACCAAGGGCTATGAGACCTACATTTTAGTCCTGGCTCTTCTGGGGAACAAATAGCCATGTGACCTTGGGGAAGTCATTTAGGGTTTTTAATTGTTATATAATTAATAATGAAAACACCAAGAATAAATTACATTCACATATCATTTTTAAGGTTCACCAAGTGTTTAAATCATAAGAATCTTTATACTACCTACCATACAGGATTGTTAGGAAATCCCTTCTGACTCTAAATTTATAATGATGATGGCAACTATGACGTGATAACAGTTTGGCATAGTAGATAGAGGATTGGATTTGGAATCAAAACGTAAGAGTTCAAATCCCTCCTCAGATACTATCTGTGCAAGTCACAATCTTTCTCAGACTCAGGTCTCTAATCTGTATAATGGGGGTGGTAGCAGGACGTATCTCAGAGGGTTGTTATAACAATCAAACGAGATGATTACATATGCAAAGCATTTTGCAAAACCTAAAGTGCAATAGAAATATTAGCTATTAATTCTTATCTACATTTATAGATACAGAAACTAAGCCTCAGAGAGACAGATTTCTTTCTTTCTTTTTTTTAAAGCAATTGGGGCTAAGTAACTTGCTCAAGGTTACACGGCTAGTCATTATATATGTGTGGGTGCTCATTTTCTGAGGCCGGATTCGATCTCGGGTCATCCCAACTCCGAGGCCGGCGCTCTTACTCACTGCGCCACCTGGCCACCCTGACAGATTTCTTAAAAAATAATATTGCAAAACTAGTAAATCTAAGAACTGAGACTTTAATTCAGGTGATCTGACATTAAATCTAGTACTCTTTCTAATCTTCCATTCCCCCCCTCAATTTATGGATCTTAATTTGTGAATTTCAAACCTGTAAAATGATCTCTAAAGTTCTAACATTCTATGATATTGGATGAAGCACAAATTGGCGGAATTTTAGACAGTGTAATAGGAAATGGGGGAGATATTTGGGCCTTTCTTGGGCTCCTTAAATCATTCCATCTAGCTATGGGCCTTGGCTCTATATTCTGTCCATTCCTTTCCCACTCCCAATAGACTGGGCTATTATAATACACCAAAGGGCTGAGGGGGCTGGTAGAGCAGAAGAGAAAGCTGATTTTCACTTTTCTTCTCTGGACTGAATATCTGGACTACCCAAAGCAGTGGTCTTCAAGCTTTCCTGGGAATCAGGCAAGAAATGTAGAAGGACCCAGGAATTATTATTGTTATTATTACTACTGTTGTTGTTGTTGCATACAAATTGTGCATGACTAACCCAGGAGGAGTGACATGATTTCTTTTTCCAGATCCCTGCAAACATCGGTATGATAATAATAATAATAAAAATTACATGCTTGAAAACATGCACCCATCTCTGCCCTATGTTTTCTTCTAATTGTTCCCAGAACTTCTCAGAGCCACATTTAAATAAAACGAAGCAATTATTCAGTCTGCAATTAAAGATAGGAGCGATTTATTTTTAAATAGGAATATCATCAGTGGGGCGGGGGGGTTAACTTGTAAGAGAAAAGGGCAGGAGGGCTCTCCCAGCATAGAGCAGAAGCAGGAGAAGAAGAGCCCATGCTGGAAAGAGAAAGGGCCATTGCGCATCTCCAGATGAACTGCAGCTACCTGGGGAACATCCAACTTGCAAGGGGCTTCCTTAAACCTTATCCTGTGAACTCCAAAATCAAGGTTGGAGCATTGGCTCAGCAGGGAGCTGAGTCCCCTCCCCACTACTTTCCAAAGACTATAAAGGTCAAATTGTCATTCATTTACTTGGAGCTCCCCTTTCATCCCCTGGCACCAGGACTGCGTCACACTGGCATTCATCAGTGCCTGCTGGAAGGTGTGTCTACTGTGGCCATGCCATAGACTAAGTGAGGGGGAGGGAAAGAGATTTCCTAGGGGTGATATTTCCAAATATGGGCACTGCTTTCTCCTGGGCCCCCAGATAAAATGAAAGCATTTTCTAATGCCTTCAGTCAGATCTGCTGTTTATAGGAGTGGGATGGGGTAGAAAATGGGATAGGAAAGGTGTCTGGGTTTCTTGGACCAAAAAATCAATCTCCTTGTGTGACTCCCCACCTCCATATTTGTATCCCGGTAAAATTAGGTTAAAAATAAACTCCTAGGGCAGCTCTGAAGGGAAAAAGAAATCACAAAATGATTGTAAGCAGAGGGAAGAGGAAAAGGGAAGGCCAGGCCTTCTGAGCCCTTGGAGGTAAGAGGACTGGTTTTATGAATGAATGTGTGTGTCTTATTTGGGGCAGTACACAGAGTTCTAGATGGGGAAGACCTTAGTGCAGAGACTTAACAGTTGTGTGACTATGTGCAAGTCAGTTAACCTCACTCTGCAGGGAAACTGAGGGATGATGATAGTGCCAACCTCCCAGGAATATTAGGAGGATAAAGTAAGATGATATTTGTAAAGTACTTTGTACATTTTAAAATAATATATAAATGCTAACATCACAAATGCTCTTTAGCCTCTTCGCTAACCCTGAATCCTAGCCCAAATAGCCCCCTTTCCTTTCCCACCCTTCCCATTCAGGGCAAAAAGAGAAAACTCCATCCCCTAGATGGGAATGATTGAGTGTGGCAACCAAATGCTGAAGGAGGAGAGAGAATAGAGTCCTAACTCAGCCACCAATGATCTTGTCAGTTTCTTAATGGGAGCTCCCAGAATGAAGGAGATAATGGAAACATTTAGTCCTCAGGTGGACTCTTACTTGGACTTAAGGTATGAGGGAAATGGCAAGAAGAAGGCATCCCAACTCATAGAAATAAGAAAAGAATAGAGAAAACCTTTAGGTAGAGGCTACTGTTGGCTTTTACAAAGCTCTCCAAGAGGTTTCTCTTAGCTACTATTTGTGAAAAAGCTAGTCTGACTCTGGAAATGGGGTTTAAGGTCGGTCTTAAATAGAATTCCCATTCCATCAAAATCACACCTCAAACAGGACTAGAGCCTTTACTCCAAAAGAGCCTCAATATTCATATCCTTGTATTTTGGGGGCAGGCAGGGGCAGGTAGCAGGATAGTTCCTGGGATTTAGACTGCCTTACTCCCCAGGCTCTCACAGCAATTCCCTCACCCACACAGCATTCCAGTTCTGGTAGATGGAGAAGGGGAGGGACCTTCTGCTGGAATATTCCACCGTTCTAGGATATGGGGGGTGGGGCTTGGGGAGCGAGGCAGGACCCAGGAAGGGGTAAATCTGAGGTCTTAGAGAGGTTTGTAAAATACTCAAGGTGACCCAGGGCAAGTGTGGCAGACCCATCCCATGGGAGCTTTTAGCTGAGTCTTCCCTGCTGGCCCCTAGCTTTCACATCCTCTGGACAGAGAGGAAAGGACTCTGGGCTACCTTCCAGGGAGCAGAGGAAATGCCCTGGAGCGAGAGTGGGGGTGTCTATTTAGAAGAGGAAGAAAAGCATCCTTTTAAAATGGAAATAGACAAATGGAAGAATAGGAAAGAGATCCCAGGATGCCGCGCTCCACAGAAAGGGAAGGGAACAAACAAATCTTTTTTTTCCTCTAGAATGGCAGACTGTAAGAGCCTGCAGCCCCTCACATCTGTCTCTTCATACAAAATGAAAGAGATTTCGGAAAACAAGAGGGGCTGTAATAATGCTGAGCCTGAGCCGGGAGCTTGGCGGATCCTGTCACTGTCGCCCCCAAAAAGATAATAGGCCTGCTTGTTCCCGTAGTCAACACCCCACCCCCTCCTCCTGAGCTCGTCCCACCCCCCAGCAATCCAGCTCTTGGAGCTATGTGAATGCACCTGTCTCGCTGTCCTTGGGGATGGGAAGGCAGACCTGGCCCCAGGGATAGGAACCGAGCCAGGTGAGAGCCGCTGGTGGCCCGCGGCCTCTCGAATGACAGTCTAGCAAACTGGAAGAAAAATACCCTTGCCTTAGAGGCACACTTCGACAACCAGGTGGCCAACAGTAACAACTACAAGAATAATAATGCTTTCCCAGATCCAACCGTACCTCTGAGCATACTCTGAGCGCAGTAGCGCTCCGGTAAGCACCTTTTACAGGACTGATGATGGAGCACTGCGTTTGGAGGCAGAAAGCCTGCGTTTGCTTTGGGCTCGAGTACTTGCTGCCTGGGTGATCTTGGCCAAGACCCTCTGGGCCTCAATTTCCTCACCCAGAAAAGGATAGGGTTACACTAAATGGTCCCCAAGTTTCCTTCTGGATCTATTTATTATACTATGTTCTCTCCTGTTGAGAAGTAGCGTGGTATGGTGGAGAGGGTCCTGAACTTGGAGTCACAAAGACCTGGGTTTAATTCTGGCCTCTGGTTATTGCTGGCAAATTAGTAGTTAAGTCGTTAAAGCTATGTGACCCTGACCAGGTAATTTCTGTGTCCTAGTCAACTCTCTAAGGCTATGAATTGCAGAGAAGGTGCCACCGTGCATTGCTTCAACCAAGAATTTATTTTTCATTTTATTTTTAATTTATGGAATTAAACAAGCATTGCCATAACATAGTACAATAAAAAGATGACTGCACATGAAACTGCAAATCTACTATGCACAACTTGCTACTCCTTTCAAATATACAATGAAATTATCATGTAAATTTCTTTTTTTCTTCCCCTTCCCCTCGCTCTAGAGATGGCTACCATTAGACACAAATAGGCACACACACACACACACACACACACACACATATAAAGAGAGACAGAGAGAGACAGAGGGAGAGACAGAGAGACAGAGACAGAGAGGGAAAGAGAGAGAGAGAGAGAGAGAGAGAGAGAGAGAGAGAGAGAGAGAGAAGAGGTGTCAAATTATTCTATACATACTTCTTTTTTATCAGTTCTTTCTCTGGATGCAGATAGTGCTTGTCCTGATATATCCTTTATAATTAATTTGGGTATTTATAATAATAATTATACTAATGATATCAACAGGTTCAGTTCCTCTCCCTACATAGAAGGTTCTATGATATGTTGTAGGCACAGATATTTAAAAAAAAAAAAAGGATCCAGTCTTGGTTTGTTCTTTATTTCCTCTTCTCTTTAGATGTTGACATCAGTACAGCATGGGTCAATGTCAGTGTTAGCCATGACTGGGAATACGGCCTATTTAAACACATTTATATAAAGATATGATAATAATAGCTAACAATAACATAGCCCCTACTATGTACCAGGTACTGTGCTAAATGCTAATAGTATTGACATATATAGGGCAAGTGTGGCAGACCCACCCATCCCATGGCAGCTTTTAGTTCAGCATTCCCTGCTGGCCCCTAGCTACCATATATATTGCTCTACATGACATTTATATAGTGCTTACCATATGTGCAGTCCCATGCTAAGCACTTTACAATTATTACCTCATTTGATCCTTGAGGTAGGTGCTATTATTATCCTCATTTTATAGTTGAAGAAACTGAGGCAGGCAGGGGTAATATGTTCAGGGTCACACAGTTAGTAAATGTCTGAGGCTGGATTTGAACTCAGGTCATCCTAGCTCTATATAATGTGCCAGCTAGCTGCTATATGATGCTCAGGTCTGTGTCTACAAAGCAGTCTGCCTGAGTGTGTGTTCCTGTCCATGGGGACCAGAGCAGCTAAGCAGTTGCTATTCCCTGTCCCCATGATCCTCAGTGTCCCAGTGATACACAGTGATTGAGAGTCTAAAGGACAATGGAAGTCCTGCGAATGTAGAGACTATTATCTTCAGTTGTTAATGTAATTCTCCTCTGACTGCCACCTGATTTCTTTTAAAGCCCAGGAGAAAGGCATCTTTCAGTCTGACTTCCCTGCCTCTCCCAAATTTATTGTGTCTTTTGCTACTGTGCCCACCTGTACCAATCATATTACATTTTTGTTTTGGGAATATCAGACTTTGCCACATAAGAAGGGTTAGGGCTAGAATTCACGCTGTGATAAAAATGGGTGAGAACTTGCCTGCAATTTGGCGATTTTGCCCTGTCCTCTTTCATCCCTATGCATTAGCTCAAGCTCTCATCCATGCCTCTCATCCACAGGTTTCCCTCTGTGCCACCCCCCACCCACTCATTCATATCAGACCTGCCTTTGAGTCTCTGCTTATTGGCTTCCTCCTCCAGGAAGCCTTACTGATCTCTCCAAAAGGAAGTAATCCTCTTCAACAACTGTCTCATTGTACTCTGAATTTTGCCTTGTAATGCAATTATTTGTGTGCTTATATGCAGATGACTATATAATGTGTCCATATATACCATATATGGACACATATAATGTGTCCATATATACCATATACATATACCATATATCTCATATATGTGTTATATATATACATATGTGTATGTGTATATATAACACATATATGAGATATATGGTATGTGTGTACATATACATAACATATATGATACACCCCTTATTAGATTATAAGCTCCTCTAGCAGTAGATCTTAGTTTATCTTGTGGTCCCCAGTGTATAGCAGCACATATGGTGCATTGCATGTAGTAGGCACTTAATAAATGCCTGTGAAACTGAATTCATATGAAGGACAATTACATATAAGGCTACTGGAACAGCTGCATGCTAGAAGGCAAAGATCTCAAGCCCCCAAACAGAAAATTACCTTAATCCTCTAAAGAGTAAAAAGGTAGAACTAAAAGCAATAGGTCAATTGAGGACTTGAAATTGAGTGGATCATCCAGAACCTTAATCCTAAAGGGATTAGAGGAGTGATCTACAGATTAAAAAAAATAAATAAATGGAGAATGGCTGCCATTAACTGTTCAGTGCCTTGAATGAATGAATGAATGAGTGAGTGAATGGATGGAAGAATGAAAATTTAAGCCTTACTGTGTGCTAAGCAGAAAATTAAAATCCAATTCAACAATTCCAAAGCATTTGTCAGTCAACTACTAGGAAGCATTATGCTAGGCTCTGGGAATATCAAAACAAACCAAAACCAAAACCAGTTCCTCCCCTCAAGCAACTTACAGTCTACTGGAAATTGACAAAAGAGTAGCATGCTTCATGACTGTGTGGGACTTATATTAACTTAATATGGTTTGTACCCTTGAAGGACCTTCATGTGCCCAATTTAATTGGTTCAATGAACCAGCTATATGAGATCACAGAAGAGGAAGAGAGGTAGTATAGTGAAGCTGGGACTTGTAACTGCAGTTTGGGATGGATGGATCTTTCTCTTTTAATCCTTAAATGGCAATCAGGAAGAAGGTCACTAAGATCCATCACAGACTAGGTGAGAAGCAGAGACCCATTTTCCTTCTCTATGTGTAAATAGACTTTTCACATGTCCTGATCACCTAATATGGAGGCACTTATACAACAGAGCAGGGACCTACTTCTAGGAAAAGATACCCTCTTCTATGGTGGTGGGAACAGTCTCTTTCCATTGGCTCTTGGCCATAACAGGCCTTGTCCCTAAAACTACCAGTCTGGGACAGTCTTCCATTCTCTTGGCTGTGTCCAGGGTGTGGAGGTCCTGTTCATCCATAGTACGAGCACTATACACTGAGTTTAGTATGTGGGAAAGGACCTTTCCCTTCTCTCTTTTAGGCCCTGTGGCCCTGAAAATCAGACTTGTAATTTCAGTCTAGTTCACTTGTCCTTTTCAGCTTTAGGCAAAGGTGGTAGAGTCCCCATGAATGCAGGATTCTAGGATGCAGGATTCTAGGCTCAATGTGTCTGCCAGCCTAACATGGAAGCCCCAAGAAGCCAGGGTGCCAGGAATTGAGCCCCAGGGGGTTTTGGACTTGTGATTTGGTGAAACTGTGCTACATAGGAACCTAGTTAAATCGGTAAGCCTAATTCCTCTCTGTTTTCTACAGACCCTCCGAAGGTTACTGGAGAATCCCAAGAAAGGGGTAAAATACATGACTTTCAATAGTGGGGGTCAGAGAAGTCACTATTAAACATGAAATGGGGATGATAATACCTCCTCTATCAACCTCAAAAGGACTCTGAGGAAAGCATTTGTTAACCTTAAAACAGGGGCAGCTAGGTGGCACAGTGGATAGAGTACTGGGCCTAGGGTCAGGAAGACTCATCTTTCTGAATTCAAATCCAGCTCAGATACTTAACTTACTAATTATTGCCCAAGTGACCCTCGAAAGTCACTTAACCTTGTTTCCCTCAGTTTCCTCAACCTATAAAATGAGCTGCAAAAGGAAATGGCAAACTACTCCAGTATCTTTGCCAAGAAAATCCCAAATGGGATCATGAAGAGTCAGACATGACTGAAACACTAGAGGAACAACAACCTTAGAACACTAAAGAAATATGAGTTATTACTAACAGTAACAGCTCCATCTTGATTTACAAGTTCTATGCCCCAAGCCCAACAACATTTCAAACTCTCCTTTCATATGGTGAGGGCATTCTTAAACTTGTAGCAAAGTTATCTTCCCCTCAGGCCTGCATTCTTTATTCCCCAGCCTCTCACAACAGTAACAACTAACATCCAGAGATACCCCTTCTATCCTGTAAGGTTTCCCAAGTGCTTTATATACATGATGTCATTTGATCCTCACAACAATTCCATGAAGCTGGTAGTAGAGGTATGATAGCCCCCAAGTCAAAGATGGTGAAAATGAGCCTTGGAGAGGTTCAGTGACTCACCTTTGATCACATGGCTCATAGGCATCCAAGGCAGGAGATGCACGCAGTTCTAACATCCAACCCAGCCTTCATTCCTCTGTACTACAGTCCCTTACAGCCACTAAGCCAGTCACACCAGACCCAGTCTGGGAGACCTAGAATGACCTAGAATGCTCACACACTCCCAATAGCTTTGCATCTTCAATTTCCCCCCCATGGCTCCAACAACCTTGCAAGTTCTGAGAGGAGCATAAACCAATTGTTGATAAGCAACAAACTGGCAGAAATCACAGTCTGTATCTCCTTGACCTCCTTCCTTTTATTTACGAAACAAAGATTGCCAATAATTATGGCTGAAGATTTACTGCCAGCTCTTTTTCCC
The DNA here is from genome assembly GCA_011680675.1 of Gymnobelideus leadbeateri. Classification (NCBI taxonomy): domain Eukaryota; kingdom Metazoa; phylum Chordata; class Mammalia; order Diprotodontia; family Petauridae; genus Gymnobelideus; species Gymnobelideus leadbeateri. The sequence continues at coordinate 10,595 of WOXC01010123.1, read as the reverse complement.
TCGAAACAAATGTGCTTCCTTGAGTAGAATGAGGACTCCAACCCCAGCAGGTTTCCAGGGTCCTTTGATAGTTAGTTCTTGGTCCCAGGGAGCAATCAAGCATTTACCCATGCAGATGCCTCTTGCCTGAACCTGAACATTTTGACGTTGAGGGAGGGGGCAATCCCAGCTTGACCACTCACTATAAAGTCTGTCTAGGGGCTGGGGAATCCCAGAGTCTTTCAAAGCCTGCAACAAGGAGGCTATACCACTTAATGTATACTCACCAGTTGTCACCAGAAGGCATTAAATGCCTATACTGCACTTGCTCCTACTACTGTGCCCTGGACTTGGCAGTCAAATCTCAGTCAAAGACTTGGTTTCAAATCTCAGCTCCACTATTTACTACCTACATGACCCTGAAGAGGTCTCTTCCCTTTTTTGGATCTCATTTTCCTGATATGTAAAATGGGTAAGAAAATACTTGTACTACCTCCTTCACAAGGATGTTGTAAGGATTAAATGAAATAATATCCATAAAGTATTCCGAAAACCTTATATCATTACATAAATATGAGCAAGTATGCAAGCTAGTCTAAGTAAGGCAGGAAAAACATGTTTCCCCATCCCCTCAAAACTTCTAACCAGAATCAACTGGATGACTATCAAGAGCATCCAGAAAGGGGAGAAGGAGGAGGAGGAGGAGAAAGAGGAAGAGGAGGAGGAAGAGGAGGAGGAGGAAGAAAAGGAGGAGGAGGAGGAGGAGAAGAAATGCCCTCAAAAGATTAAAATCAACATCCACCATAATGGAAACAGGGAGAAAAGCAGGATCACAGGATCATGAATTTTTTCTGGGTTTTGGGGGCTCTTAAATTTTATTTTTCATTCTAGACCTAACAAATAAATAAAATAAACATTTCATAAGCAAAGAGAATAGAAAAGAAAGAAGATTGATGAAACTGTGACTATTGTATATACAGTAACTTGTGGAAATTGTATATACAGTAACTTGTGGAAATATGTTTACTATGATCATAGCCTAGATCAGATTGCATGCTATCTTGGGGAGGGGGAAGTGGAGGGAGAGGGGAAAATAAAAACTCAAAATCTTATAAAAGCGAATGTTGAAAACTAAAAATAAATAAACAAAATTTTTAAAAGGAGTGAAATCAGAGGGGGAGGAAATATATTTATATTAATTGCAAAAATTAAATAAAATTTTTAAAAATTATTTTACTTTTTGCTTTTTGGAGGGCAATTGGGGTTAAATGACTTGCCCAAAGTCACAGCTAATAAGTATGTCACATGTCTGAGGCTGGATTTGAACTCAGGTCCTCCTGACTCCAGGGCCTGTGCTCTATTCACTGCGCCACCTAGCCATCCCTAAAATTTTTTTAAAAAATAGAAGAATAAGAATTTTTTTTACCATCACTTATCTCCCCTCCACCACTCAATCCTCTCCCTTTCAGATAGTTTGTCTAATGTCTGCATCAGCTCCAGGTTCCTCCAAGTACAAGAGCCAGGGCAAGGGGTTCCCTGAGTATTTCTACTGTCATGTACATTCCACTTATTTTGCCATCCATGCCCATGGTTATTTCCATTTCTACATTTACCTGTGTACCTGCACTAGACTGTGAGGTCCCAGAGGGCAGGATCTAGGTCTCATCATTCTTAGCTGGGCTCATGCCCAATTAGGCACTTGATAAATGTTTTTTGACAATGACAGTAAATGCCGTGAGACAGAGAACATACTTTGCACTAAGAGCACGTTAGTCTCATCCTCCCCAGGCAGACCAGACAGTATCTCTGCTCTGAGCGAGAAGCTCAGCTTTGGAGAGGTAGTACTGGGTGAAAGCTGAGGCCTGACCTCATTTCAGGTTTCCTTACCAAAGATGCCTAGAGAAAAAGCAGGCTGTTCCCAGTAAACACAGGTCTGGGACCAGGACCAGGGCCAGGGCCTAGGAGGAACACCCAGGAGGAACTTAATTTTTTGTTTGTTTTTTTTAAAGCAGTTGGGGTTAAGTAACTTGCTCAAGGTTACATGGCTAGTTATTTATGTGTGGGTGCTAATTTTCTGAGGCCGGAACCAATCCCCAGTCCTCCCAACTCGGGGCCCGGGGCTCTTATTCACTGCGCCACCTAGCCACCCCAAGAACTTAGTTTTAAAAAATAAAATAATGAAAACCAAAATATACACCCTGTGTTAGTGACTGGTAGGCCTTAACTGTTTCCCTCTGTAGAGTAAAGATTAGTGAAGCCCAGGGTTAAGCAGATTCCCTTCCAGCCCAGCTTTGTAAGCTTTTATTTATTTTCTACATACTTATAAATGTTGTCTCTCTTGATAGTAATGTAAGCCCCTTGAGGGCAGACACTGTTTCATTTTTGGTTTTGAAGACCCTAGCACCTAGCATAATGCCTGACACATAGTAAGCACTAAATAAATGCTTATTGATTAACTAATTGATCAGCTTCTCATTAGGGATCTATATCTATTATATCTATGCTTAATTTTTTTTTCTTATTGGACCTGCAGTAGTACCTTTTTTCATGCAAAAACTCCACTTTGTCCATAGTTCCTCAAAGTAAAGGTTTTTCCTTGATTTTTAACAGCCTCATAACAGATGTTCTTAATGCTAAGCCCCCTATCACCCCAGGATTTGGAACCCTTTTCCCAGTCCCTTACCTCCTAGTGGGCCCATTGTAAAATTCTCCCAGGCCAGGAATCTTGGGAGCATGGAGATGACTCTACTACCAGTGTAAGGGTAAATGGAGGCACAGAATAGACACAAGGTGCAGTTTTGTCCAGTTTGGCAGACATCTCACTTAGGGATCCATCAATGTACTTAGACCAGTACACTCAGTGTAGACCTTTCCCCACTAGCATCAAAGGTCTGAGAGGAAGCACAGCACAGGACAAAGATACATATAGGCTTATCAACCAGGAGACCCGGAGCTTAGTGACAGATCTGCCTCTTGCTAGCTGTGTGTCTTTGAACAAATCACTTACCCTCTCTGGGCTTCATTTTTCCTCATCTATACAATGATGAGAATGGAACAAGAGAGAGTTAAGCTCCCTTCCATCTCTGACATTCTATAGTTCTTTCCCAGGTCCCCAGAGAAGAAGGCCCTGTTCTCTTTTCAATCAGCATTCGGAAGTGAAGGCAGCTCTGGCTCTGGGCTCCTAGGGCCTGGATTCAAATGCCAGATTCATTTATGAGCTCTGTGACCTTGGGCAAGCATGCAGCTTCCCTAAACCTTGTTTTCCTACGCACACAGATTTACCAAACTGACACACACATAATTATACATATACACTCACCCCCCTACCCCCCCACACTGTCACACACACTCACACGCATAAACACATATACTCACATACACACTGACACACACACACATACCTTCAGACACAGACCTCTCCTGAGATATACTCTCACACACACATACATGCTCTCATACATACATATACATTCACATACCTTTTATACTTGTACATGTATACTCACATACTTACTCTCACATACTCATACTCACCACATATATGTAAACACATACTCAGATACATACTCTCACACATATACCCACACATATACATTCTCACACACATAAACACATGCTCACATACACATTACATTTACACACACACATACACTCACACTTGCACATATACACCCTCACAGATATACATAGACAAATCAATACACACTAACAGATAAACTATCGCACATATACACATTCACACACACATAACTCACACATATAAACATTCACACACATATACTTATATACACATTCAAATCCACACATATATATTCACACACACACACACACACACACACACACACACACACACACACACCCAGTCTCAGAATTGGCAGGGACATCAGAAATCATCTCTGCACAAGAATTCTCTCTGTTACATGTATAAAAAATGATCACCTATAGTCTCTTTAAAGAGCTCCAATGATGAGAAATCCATTGCCTCCTGAGGCAGCTCATTTCATTTGGGGAATGCTTTCCTCCACTGTAAAATGACAGCATTGGGCCAGATGACCTCTTCAAGTTCCTTCCATCTCCAGATCCTTTGATTGCAAATTTGCTCCTGCTCTTCCAGCCACCCAGAGATCCTCCCTGGCTAGCTGAGAAGCAGCCTTTCCTCTGACTGCCCAGATCCTTTCCTGGGCCATGACTAGCTGTGTTCTGGTGAGATGCCTGGCCTGCCTGCCCAAACCGTAGGGGCTCTCCATTCTCAAGTTCTGACCCAGGTTCCCTCCTTTCTAGATCCTCAGATCTCCCCTGGGGTTTGGCGTTCATTTAGGCCATTTAGGCCATTCTTTTTCTGGCTGCTTTCTCACTCAAGTTCCTGTGGTTTTTATGACTGCTGTTTGCTGGGCCCTGCGGGGCTGCCCTGTCTGTCCCAGAGAAGCTAAGGAGGCATCTTTTGGTTGGCCCCTTAACACTTTTTGTCCATATCCTCTGACCCAGAGATCCTGCTGACCGGCACATACCTCAAGGTCAGACAGTCAGAGACAGAAAGAAAGCTTTCCTATACACCAAAATATTTATGGCAGCACATTCTGTAGTAGTGAAGAACCAGAAACAAAACCTCTGCCCACCAACTGGTGAATGGCTAAGCACATTGTGGTGCAGATATGACATGTGCAGGACACCATTGCACCATCAGAAACAATAGCAGTGGAGGACACTGGAGGCATGGGAAGACCCCCATGACCTGAGGCAAACCAAAGGACAAAGATCCAGGAAAAAAAAATTTATTTTTAAGAATACAATGATGGGGGGGGAGGGGGAGTGCCAGTGAATAGAGCACCCGCCCTGGAGTCAGGAGGACCTGAGTTCAAATTTGACCTCAGACACTTAACACTTACTACCTGTGTGACTGAGCAAGTCACTTAACCCCAACTGCCCAGCCTTTTTCTCTCCAAAAAGCAAAAAAATAAAAAACAAAATAAAATAAATACAATGATGAAAATGGAAAGAACAGATAATGAAAACAACAAGAAATCAAGATTGAACCCTATGGAATTAAAATTTAGATACAGAATGGCTCTGAAGCCTTATAAAGATGCACCTTCCTCCCTCCATTCTTTGTAGAGGGGATAGACTGGAGACAGATAGGTGGTATAGTGGATGGAGCACTGGACCTAGAGTCAGGAAAATCTGAGTTAAAATTCAGCTGTGGGCACTTGCTAGCTGTGTGACTCTGGGCAAATCACTTAACCTCTTTTTACCTCAGTTCCCTCATCTGTAAAGTGGGGATAATACCAGCCCCTGCTTCCCACAATTGTGAGGATCAAATGACATAATAGCTGTAAAGCACTTATCTTAGTGCTGGCATACAGTAGGTGTTATATAAATGTTAGCTATTATTCTTGTTGATCCAGTGCCTTCCACAGAAGCTCTAGAAATATGCCTGGATTCATGTAATTTTAAAATTGGAAAGGACCTCAGAGACCTTCATCAGCTTTCCTCCCTCTCAGGGCTATACCAAGTTATTCCCAGGGTTAATTTGAGGTGGGAGAAGGGCATATGGGTTTGGACCTCAAATTTAGCAGGCAGGAACTATGAACATTCAACTAGGGGACAGAATATTTAAATAATGTCTCCAGTCTTATTTATCCTTGGGACATTGCACAAAAGTTTTTTTTAACTAATTAATTAATGCATTAGCATAGAAGAAAGGCTAGAAAGGCATTTTTAGTTTAAAAGTATCCAAAATATGTCTTACTTTTGGGTGTCATTTTCTTTTCCTATATTTTTATTTTTTTAATGATGATTTGAGATTAATAAAGTCAGATGTGACCCAAATCTCTCTGGATTCCCCTCTGAATACCCCCTAGCTATTTGGGGGGATGGATCTTCCTTGCTTCCTTTCCCTTCCAAACCAGCTTCAGTTGCCACTTAGCACAGTAACACCTGAGGTCACCAGAAAACCCAGTCTGTGGTCAAGCTCACCCTTGTCACAACCCTCTGTATAACTCTTTAGTAGTTTTTAGAGGTGAAAAGGGCCTTAGACCCTTTAAATTCACCTATCCCATTGTAGATATGAGGAAAATGAAGCCTGGAGAGGTGAAGGGACTTGGCCAGTCAAACAATCAGCGAGAACAGAGCCTCGATTCAAGACCAATTCTCTGTCCATGGTACCAAAATACAGGCAGGCTTCATCCTAGCAGTGAAAATATGCCAAAAAGCTTCCCTAGCATAAGTACTACACATAATGACCCATGGAAAGTTTCAGGGATGAAGGGAAAAAGAAAGATGTTTCTTAAACAAAATGAGGAGGGAGAGGAAATGAGTTAGAGAAAGGAGTCAAGTCAACACCAAAATTTTGGGGGCTAGTTGGCAGCTCAAAGGTATGACGGAGGTGGCCTTGCCACTGGGAGCCCTGTCTTTGACCCTGTCAGACCCTGCTCAATAATCTTGACTTACACCTTATGGTTATACAGCTCTCTTGCAGTAGAATCCAGTTTAGAGTCAGTAGGGGAAGCTCAGACAGAGTAGAGGAAACTGGTCTAGATTGAAGCAGGATAGGCTTGGGTTAGACATACAAAAAAGGACATCCTGATAGCAAGAGAAATTTAGGCTGTGACTACTCTGTTCCTGAGGATCCTTTTCATAAAGAGAATACAAGCTCTCTCAATTGCTCCCTGGGACTGATGATGTCCTGAGCTTCTCTAGCTCTGGGGTTCTCCTAGGAATAAGAGAACTCCTAGATTCCTTCCAAATGCGCTATGAAAAGGGCACTTGCCCTGGAGAGAGGAGGCCTGGATTTCAGTTCCATCTCTGGCAATTACTAGCTATCTGTTCTTGGGAAGATCTCTTAACTTTCCTGAGCTCCAGTTTCCTAACTATTAAAATGGGGATGAAAAGATTGATGCTAAGCTACTCACTGGGTTGTGAAGAAGGTACTTTGTAAACCTTCAAGCGCTATCTAAACACTAGCTATGATTATTAGCAGCTGAAGTCTCTGTGACAAGCATACTCTGCTGAAAGCTAGGTCAATATTGACTCTAGCATTCAGTAGACCTCTAGCTCCCTCCCCCCCTCCTCAAGTTCTCTTCCTTGTCTGCTGAAGCAATGAGCCTTCCTCACCAAAGGCAAGAGTTTCAGGAAGTTGGTCCCCAGAATTCCTACTATGAAGGACACCATCCCAGACAGGATCAGATTCCCTAGCCTGGTGGGATCCTTCTCCAGAGGTGAGGCCATCCTCCCCTTGCTTCTGGGCTGGACTACCAAAATTCCATGTCTATTTGGATTGCAGTGAGCATTTAAGGCCCATTTTAAGGGGCTAACTATAAGTTTCAGAGAAGGTGCTAATTTGCATTGGTAGAGAGAGTTTTCTCACCTGGAAGTTGCCTAGGCCAATGATATTGTGGGTCCAATTTATCCTATCTGCATCTAAGGGAGGAACAACAAGCCCCATAAGCTTAGACCAAGGGTTCAGTAGCTATGCAAGGCATTATGACAAGGCAATATGACAACTCAGTGGCAGAAATTAAAGTTAGGGGAGTGAAGCCCTCATCTAAGTCAGGCCTTCTCCAGCTCACTGTACAATTAGGGAAAAGGTCTTTACTCTCTAGGTATCTTGAGAGTAGTAGGGTGGAAAGAGCACTGGACTAGGAGTCAGAGGGTCTGCCTTCAAATCTCAGTTCTGCTACTTTCTACCTGTATGACCTTAGTCTAGTCCCATAATAATAGCTAACATTTGTGTAAGGCTTTAAGGTTTGCAAATCACTTTGAAAATTTTATCTCACCTGACCCTCTAAATAATCCCATGTTTTAGGTAATATAATTACTCCCACCATAGAGATGAAATAATGGAAGTAGAGAGAGGTTAAGTGACTTACCCAGGGTCACACGGCTAATACTGTGTCTAAGTCAGGATTCAAACTTTGGTTATCTTCTCTGGGCCTCAGTTTTTTCATCTATAAGATAAGGGGGCTGAACTAGATGACCATTATTATGCTTTCCAGTTCTATATCTCTCATCTTTGGTACCAGATTTATGATTTTTACTGGTGGAAAAATGTGAGGAAAATGTCTTCCACCAATTCAGCAGTCAACTCTTCTGCAACTCAGGAGTCTTAGAGAAAGGAGTTGGCCAAGGTCCCCTGATCTGAAAACACTTGCAAAGAACCCCAGGGACAGAATGAGGACAAAAAGCTTCAGGTTCAGGAGGGTCTGTGAATATTCTAACAGCACCCTACAGCATGAATCCCTCATTATTATCCTACAAACAACATGAGACATTCCCTAGCCTTTCACTACTCTTCCCCATCAGCCTTCCTCTCGATCCTCAGCAGGGAGTCTTTAAGACCTCTCAAGGCTCCTACTTGTGGCCACAACCTTGGAATTTAAGAGTTTTCTCTTCATTTCCCATCATCTTCAGTTCAAATGGTGAAGGGAATGGGGCTCAAATCCATGCCAGATGTGGAAAGCAGAGGGGGCATACTGGCCATAGCAATGGCCTTATTAGAAGGGGCTCAAATCTAATCCTAGTAGTAATACATTTGACTCTATGACCGGGGAGGAGATCATTTAACTTCTTTCAGTGTTTGGTTCCTCATCTGTAAAATGGGGATAACAGCAGCACCTACATCACAGGGTTATTATGAGGATCAAATGAGATGGTCTGTGCAAAAGCACTCTGCAAGGTACACATATACACCACATATATAAGTGCTAGCTATTATTATAATTTCCTCATCTACAAAATAGGGCTAATAATAACTATGGTGGCTAGATCACAGACTTACTGTAAGGCTCCAATGGGATAACAATAATAGCAATGATAGCAAGCACTTATATAGTACATGAGATAATCTATGCAAACCACTTTGTAAACTTTAAAGCACTATATAAATGCCAGCTAGTATTACTACCAGGTAAAAGAGCCAGAGATGCTTAGCCTGGAAAAGAGAATACTTAGGGAGAATATAATAGCTATCTTCAAGTATGTGAAAGGCTGGCCTAGGAAAGAGAGATTAGAACTAGGAGAAATGGGTGGGAATTACCTCAAGGCAGATTTCGGCTCCAAATAAGGAAGAACTTAACAGTTTCCTATCACTGAAGTCTCCTTCTAATGGACTCTTTAGGCAGAGATCACTTTGATGATCACTTACGAGGAATATTTTAAGTAGGACTCTGATTTGGGGAGAGTTTGGACCCCTGAGCTCCCTTGATTCCATGAATCAGAGTTGTCCAGAAATAGGAAGGGCTGCCTTATCAGGACCTGAGTTTCTATCCCTTGGAGGAAGAGGCTGGCTGACACTCTTGTCAGTAATGCTGAAGAAAGGATGTATAATGGAAGGAAAGGAAACCAAAGCCAATCCATAACTTTGAAGATTTCTTTAAAAATCTTTTGTGAGGGGGAGGCTAGGTGGCACAGTGAATAGAGCATCAGCCCTGGAGTCAGGAGGACCTGAGTTCAAATCTGGCCTCAGACACTCAACACAAAATTAGTCGTGTGACCTTGGGCAAGTCACAACCCCAATTGCCCTCCAAAATAAAATTTAAAAAAAAAAACCTTTTGTAAAGTTACCTAGTACAGTTATCTTTTCCAAACTGCAGAAGTTAGGGATGGTAGCATCCCTACAATCTGCAATTCATGTAAAACTTTTGACCTTCCCTTTGTACCAAAGAAGTCTGGATTATTATGGTGTCAAAAGATAAAATATGTTGTATTATATAATACTGTACATATATTTTATGCATGTCTGAGCTTCTAATTTTTTTCTGTGTCATCTGCTGGCCTTTGTGTGTCATCTATGGCTTCCACAAAATTCCCATTTAATTTTTTATGCCAACCCATAATATATCAAAACCATTATGGGGAAAGTCATGATGTGGAAGGGATAACTGTATGTAGTAGTGGTAGTAGAGGTAGTAGTAGTAGTAGTGGTGGTGGAGGTGGTGGTGATGGTAGTAGTAGTAGTAGTAGTAGTAGTAGTAGTAGTAGTAGCTAACATTTATAATAGTTCTTTAAGGTATGTAAAGTGGTTTATATACAGTACTTATTTTGACCTTATAACAAGTAGTTGCCATTATTATCCTCAATTTACAAATAAGGAAACTAAGTCTCAGAGAGATTTAATGACTTCATGAGGACATGTGTCTCAGTCTCTGTCTCTTTGTCTCTCTGTCTTTCTCTCTGTCACACACACACACACACACACACACACACACACACACAATGACAGACCAGAGTTTAGCTTTGTCTAGTTTATATAACATACTTAGAGAGCCCTTTGTTCTGAGCATCTTCATCCCAAGAACACAAACTGAGTCTGTTCCTGGCCCAGATCCTTCTTTCTCTGACTATCCAAAAAAGCTTGAATTTTCTTGTCTAGCTCTACTTCATCCCCAAGTCTAAGCAGAGCCCTCTTGGCCATGAGGGAAGTAGCAACTCCATTTGGTTCCCCTATTTCTGGCTCTAGCCTGGGCAGAATGCTCTGATTTTTGGAATTTCTGAAAGACACCACAACTCTGCTGGAGTCTACAGAATTCTTTTTTCTCTTTGCCTCCCTCCCCACTCCCTGTCCTTTTTACTCACTCTTCTCTGCCTCCCTCTTCAATGGCTGGGCCCTGTTCTGCTTGGTC
>WOXC01010122.1:0-139708 GCA_011680675.1 Gymnobelideus leadbeateri | reverse complement strand
GAGTAGGGGAAAGGGGGATGAGAGGGGGGATGATGGAGGGGAGGGCATTCTGGGGAGAGGGGAGGTTGGAAGTACCCACTATCAAAGAGGGACAGGATCAAAGTAGGGAATGGACCAGGTGGGAGGTGAGACAGGTGGGAGGGAAATATAAGCAGTCTTTTACAATATATCTACTATGGTAATGTTTTGCATAGCTATACCTGTACAACATATACTGAATTGCTTATCTTCCCAGAGGGAGTGCATGACAAGGGAGGAAGGGAATGGATCTGAAATTTGAAGTTTTAAAGTTAAATATTTCAAAATATATATGAATACTATTATTAATACTATTTTATATGTAATTGGGAAGATAAGATGTACAGGCATTGGGTCACAGAGATTCACCTTGCCCTAATGGTGAATTCGAAGGGGGTATGGGAGAAGATATAGGAGAGAGTAGATTGGATGAGAGTGTATCTTGTGGGACTGCTATTCTGGGGTGGTGGGTAGGGGAAAAATGGGGGAAAAATTGTAACTCAAAATCTAATGGAAATTAATGATGTCAACCAGAAGTTAATAAAGCATTTGTTTAATTAAAAAAAATAAAAGATACTGTCCAGGCTCTTTTTTATATTTTTTCTTTTATTTTCTTTTTTTGTGGGGGGGATTGGGAGGATGGCAGGAATCAAGGCCTTCAGGTAGTACAATAATTCTTAAATTATTTCTCCTGAAGTATTTTCCAGGTTATTTATGTTTGTTTTCTTGGGATTTTTTTGTTTGTTTTGTTTTGTTTTGTTTTGTTTTTCCCCAATGAGGTATTCTGCATGTTCTTTTTTTTTTTATTCTTTTGATTTTGTTTGACTGATTTTTGTTGTCTCATAGAGACTTTCACATCCACTTTCACAGTTCTAATTTTTAAGGAATTATTTTCTTCAGTTAGCTTTTTTACTCCTTTTCCATTTGGTCAATTATGCTTTTAAATAAGTTGTTTTCTTCAGTGTTTTCCCCCATTTGGCCAATTCTATTTTTTTAAAGGATTTGTTTCCTTCAGTCAGTTTTTATGCTTTGTTTTGTAAGCTGTTGAATCTTTTTTCATAACTTTCCTTCATACCTCTCATTTCTTTTCCTAATTTTTCCTTTACCTTTCTTACTTTATTTTTAAGATCCTTTGTGAGCTCTTTCTAGAGGACTTTTTGGGCTTGAGACCCATTTATGTTCACTTTTGAGGTTTCACATGTAGGTATTTTGATCTTGTCCTCTTCTGAGTTTCTGTTTTGATCTTCCATGTCACCATAGTAACTTTCTATGGTTAGGGCTCTTTTCTATTTCTTTTTTTTTATCTTTTTGGATGGAAATTGGGGTTAAGTAACTTGCCCAAGGTCACATGGCTAGGTTTTTGTTTGTGTGTGTTAAGTGTCTGAGGCCGGATCCGAACTCAGGTCCTTCTGACTCCAGGGCCGGCACTCTACTCACTGCGCCACCTAGCCGCTCCTCTTTTCTATTTCTTACTTATTTTTCAGTCTATTTTGTGACTTTTAAATTTGAGCTCTGCTCCTGTGACATAGGGGATACTCTACCAACCTTCTTAGGCTAGGGGCAAGGTCCCTCTGGCTTTCCACACCAGGGCCTTAGGTGCTTGTACCTTGCCCACTGCCTTGGGTGTGGCCTGGCATAGTCACACCTCTTATGCCAGGGCTCTGGGGTTTACAGTTTGCCTTCATACTTGGGCTGGGCACTGTACTGCTTGTCTGCTGAGCCAGGACCAATAGGCCTCAGATGGTTGTCTGTGCCACAGCTTAGGATCTCTTGCTGGCTTGTCTGGACACTGGGTGAGCTGAGCTGTACTCCTCTTTTACCTAGGTAAGGAAGACTTTTCCTGAAGTCTTTCTTAGTTGTCTTAAGCTCTAAAGCTGTTTCTCTCTGTCTTACTGTAGGTTTTCTCACTCCAGAATTCCTTCAGAGGCTTGATTTAATGTTGTTTCCATGGGAAACTAGGGAAGGACTCAGGCAACTTTCTGGCTTTTCTGACCTTTTGGCTCCATACTTAATAACTAACATTCTTAAAGAATTGTCATTACTTTAAACTGTACTGCAGTCAAAAGCATAATACATAATCCAATACATCAGTAAGAGTCTTGGAAACTTTAAAGATTGGTAACTGTTGTTGACAAAAACCAGTTTCTAACCTGTGCATGACTAGAAGCAAAAAAGTAGGCTTCAGTCAGGGATCAAATAGCGGTTAAATTTCAAAGTGAGGAAAGCACTTGCCAGCAGAAGTTTACCTTCCTGAGAAAGTGGGATTGTGGCAATGGTAGGTTATTTAACCAAGAAAAATCACAAGAAGGTTGGACCAAATACAGTCATTCCTAAGTCTTGAGTAAACATGTCAGGTCCATGTGAGAAAGGCATCTTGGGGACAACACAGACCTTCCTGGATCCTGTGAGAATAGTCTCCAAATTATTAGAATCATTGAGTCTTATAATTATCTCAAGTCCTGATGATCATTGAGCACTGGGATAATTCATCAGGTTATAGAGCCAGAGTTACGATAAAGGGAACAGAAGTGTAGCTCCTGGTACTTAGGGGTTACAAGCATTGGAATTGTTAGCTTGTCAGGAAATTTGATTTATGGCTCTCTGTTACAGCCTATTGACTGCTTCTGGCTCTCAGGTTCCTAGGAAATAGGGAAGCTAGTAAAATCATAAATTCCTCAGGGAATACCTGATGCTTGGTCAAAGCAAAACAGTTTAACAGAGGGTGAGATCATCCACAGGGTGAGTGCAAATGATTGTTGTTATACCAAGTTCAGAGCACAGCTTGCTTCCTGGGCCTTACCTCTGGAAAACGGTATCTCCTAATATTTTTACCCTCAATTTGAAGAATTTACTAGGTCAAATGAGTTTAAAGACATTACATTTAATTTAAAATAAAAACAATAAATTGCTCCTAGGAAGTTACTAAAAATAAATTTCAACACAGGAACACATGTTTTTTACTGGACAGAAATAATGATGAAAACATTCTTAATAATTCTGATTTATTAGGAACATCTAAAAAAGTAATGTATTATATCCTTCAAGGAAAAATGTAAAGCATAAAATTTATTTGAATTATTTGGGGGCTATTATAGATAATAAAATAGTGTCAAAATATGTTCTAATCCATGCAACCATTTGAAAAGCTAAAAAGATGCTATTGCAATAGTGCTGAAGTTGAAGGAGTTTTCAGTTTAATTAATGTAATTTCTATAAGAGTGAGAAATGGTTTAACAGGAGATCACATATCAGATTTAATGTGCTAGTTCCCTGAGACTTCCATCTCCTTGGCACAGCACGTTCCCTGAGGAAAGGCTGCTTGGGATGAGGCCAGGCATTTTCCATCTGCTCCAAAGCAACTACCTCCATCTTTATCAGCATAAAGCATCTTGCATTCCCTGATGCCAGTCCTGTCTTCCAATGGGGATGTGGAGTACCTCCCATGCAAAGAAGAGCAACCATCAGTTTGGACTTCAGGCTTCCCATTTCCTATCATACCTATCCTTTGAGGGTAGGAGAGCAGAACCATTCACTCACTGAATATTCTCATACCTGGTCATATTCTTCAGATCACAGTGACTCTTAGTGCCTTTCAATCATCATTCAACTCCATTTCACACCCTTTACTATATGAATCCTCATCCCCATCCCTTCCACCATCCCACCCCAAAGTTTCATCATAATTCTACCTAACCTTCCCTTGTACACTTGAGGGCCTGTTCCATAGGCAGCAAATTTTCCGTCATCTTAAATCTATTCCTCTCCTATTCCTTCATTATAGTACCTCTTATTCTTATAACACAGCCTCCCTTACCAACCTTTCAATTCTGGTTGCACCTTAATTCCTTTTTCTTGGCTCACTGTAGAAGTGAGGAATTTGGAATACTTCTTGATTCCCATTGCCACTTCCAAGTTCTCCCTTTTCCTCCATCACTCAGTAACCTCTGTTTCTTTAAGGTTCATTGTATTCATATCTAACACCCCCCCCAAGTATATGGTAGCTCTTGTCTACAGACCCCCAGGTCCTTTTCTTTCCTTTCTCAATGAGTTTGATACATGATTTACAATTTCTTCATCAACTCCTGTCCTCGTATTAAATGATGTCAGATTACATATGAATTCTCCTCGACTACCATAAGCACTCATTTCTACAGTTTAATTATCTCCCATGAGGTATTCCTCCATCCCACCTCAGCTACACAAAAAGATGGCCATTTGTAAATGTATCATCTCCATGTTCAAGGATTCTGAAATCTCCTTATCAAACCATAATCTACTGCCTTTTCACCTCTCCCTCCACCTTCCTTTTATAACCCTTCTTGTTGTCCTCACTATGATCTCTAATCCCTTTATTCCTCAGTTCTCTCTCAGGACATCTCCCTCGTACAATCCATTTTTTCCTTTTCTCCCCATCATCATGACTCTTTAGTGAACCAATTATACTGTATCCTGTCCTCCTTTCTTGAATCACTAGTGCCCTTATCATAGTATTGATTAGGCCTAGCCAATCTCAGCCTTGTATCACTCCCACCATTCACCCATGTCACTGAATAAAGGTGGAGAAAATCACATAACTGTTCTGAATTCACTACAAATTTATGTTATATAACTTCATCTGGGTGCTCACTGCTGCTAGGAGAGCCTATTATATCTGCCTTAGCAACTCACTATCCCACTCTTCACAGAAGATCTTTCAAACATTTTCATCCCTTCGAAGACCTCCCATGGCTCTTCCTTTTCCCATTCTTTCAGCTGAGAACCCTGGCTCATATTTTATAGAAAAAAAGCATACTATTTTTCAGGTTTACCCTATTGATCACCCTCTCTTTTCTGATAATCTCTTGTCTATAGGTTTTTGGGACACCACTTTCTTATGGTTCTCCTCCTATCTATCTAGCTGTTCCTTCTCTGTTTCCTTTGCTGGATCCTCCTCCAGATCAAGTCCTTTAAACATAGATGTTCTTTAGAGTTCTTTGCTCTTCTCCCTCTCTACTATTTCACTTGATCTCATTAGTTCTCATGTATTTAATTACCATCTCTATGCTGAAGATTCTAAAATCTCTTTCTCTTGCCCTAATCTATCAACTAACATCCAATCTCACATCTCAAACTGCATTTTCAGACGTTTAGAACTAGATGTCTAGTAGGCATTTTAAACTCACTATATCCAAAACAGAACATATTATCTTTCCCACTAAGTATCCTCTTACTCCCTTTCCTATTACTGTGAAGGGCTATACCATCCTCCCAGCCCCTCATGCTTAAAACCTAGTAATCATCCTTGATTCATCATTATCTCTCACCCCACTCCTCACCTCCAAGCTATTGTTTAAGGCCTATCAATTTTGCTTTGGTAACATCTCTTGAATATGTTCGCTTCTCTCCTCTGAATTGCCACAATTCTAGTAGACTTTTATCACCTCACACTTGATTATTACTATAGCCTGCTGGTGTGTCTACATGCCTCAAGCTGTCCTCACTCCAGTACATCCTTAATTTAGAGAGTGATTTATCTAAAATCCAGGTCTGATCATGTTATCTGCCCCCCTCCCTCTCTATCCCCACTCCCATCTCACTATTATACAGTGTTTTTTATTGTCCCTGGGAACACATACAAAATTCTCTGTTTGGTGTTCAAAACCTTTTATGACCTAGCCCCTTCTACATTTCTAGTCTTCTCATACCTTACACCTGATAGATGATCTTTGAAACAGTGATAGTGACACAGAGTGCCTTCTGGCTTTTCCACCAACAAGACACTGTCTCATCTCTGGTCATTATCTCTGCCTGTCCCTCATACCTTGAACACTCTACTTCTTCCTCTCTGACAAATGACTTTCCCAGATTCCTTTTATGCCCAACTATTCTTCTTCTATAGAAAAGCTTTTCTAACCCCTCTTAATTCTAGTATTTTCCCCTCTCATAATTGTTTCCTATTTATCCTATATAGAGCTTCTTTTGCATCTATTTGTTTGCAGGTTGTCTCTCACATTGGATTCTAAGCTCTTTGAGTATAGGGACTGTTTTTTTTTTGGGGGGGGTGACTCTTTTTGTATCCCCTAGTACAGGATTAAGCAGAGTCCCTGGTTCATGGTAGGTACTTAATAAATGCTTATTGAATGAATGAATTTAAGGACAATGCATGTATTAGGTAAAGAGAGAATTGGAATATAACTCCATTTGTTAAAACATGACTGAACTACAACCCTAGGTTGACTATAGATTTAAAAAAAAATGTTGGATAAAAATCAATGAAAGTATTCTGTGAGAATAAATTGGCTATATGGAATTTACAATAAAGAATATTGTAAGTATTATTTTAAGTTGTGTGCTATATATCTTTTATTTTAGTAAATTCTATAAAAAGCTATGTATAGATCTATTTATATAAATATACATACATATACACACATAGCTGTTTAGTTTTGTTGTTATTGTTTTAGAGAGTAGATTGTTAATTATGTTATAGGACAAGGAAGATATAGTAATATACAAATATACAAATAGCTGCCAATATTCTTCCAATTAAAAAAAATAAACTTTCTGGGCCTGAAAAAAAATTGAATGGGTATAAATGATATAACTTCTTTTCAGTTTTATACTCCTTTATAATACTAAATAAATATCATCATGACCCAGTAAAACAGAATCATACATAAATGTTCTTTCTTTATTGCTTATTTAATAGAATTTTTAAAAATGAACTGGAGTTGCATTTGGTATAATATGGTGGTACAGCTATACTATAGCATTTCAGCAATATTTTTTATACTCTCCAATTTTGTCAGATATATACTAGCTATGGTATTTCTGTTTTATACTGCATCTTAAATTAACAGAGAGGCTTTGTAATGGGAATTTGAAAGGAAGGGATTTTGAAGATCTCCCCTGCCCCTTAATGGGTCTTATTTGGAGCCCAACAAGAGAAGCTTGTTTAGGGGAGGCTTATTTTTCAGGAAGGCCCACACTTTTTGTTACTTTGTAATTAGGCAGTGTGTCACGCAGGTTGTGATGTCCTCTGACACTGGAGCAGGGTGCTGTGATTTGGTCAGATGACATGACTTTGAGTAGCCATTGAGCCCCCTGGCTTTGAAACCCCAGATGTTTGTGCTTCTCAAGGTAAATACCTATGTATGTATGTAATGATCAGACAGCTCGAAGCCCTGTCTGTTGGTCTGTTGAATTACGTTATATTCTCTGGGTGTATTTTTTTGTCTGCTTTTAATTTCTGTTTATATTTTCTCTGAAGTTCAGAGTGCTCACTTTTCTCCCTGAACTAAGTAAATGAAATATATATTTGATTAAAGTAAGATTGTTAACCCTTTTATTGAGTTGTTTCCCTTAGAAAAGCAGATCAAAGAATCTGTGGTAGGAGCAATCCTGGGTATGCTAGGGTTATGCCATTACAAGCTTATGTAAATAAACATTCTATAGAAACTTGTGACAATGTCATAAGTCAAAAGTTACTATCACAAAGTCTTAGTAGATGAAAATTTTAATCTCCTTATACTGTAGAAACATTTGTATATTTACTATATCTTCCTTATCCTCACTTGAAATTTACATGCTAGGATTCTCAACATTCCAGCTTGCTATAATATATTTTGTCCTCAAATTTAATGTCACCTTTGAGCAAAATATAAATATTAAATACTTAGATGCAAAATCTAAATAGTGCTTTTCTGAAGGTAGCTAAATTAGGAGTTTAAATGTGTTGTTCCTGAAGTACATAGATGTTCTAATAATTTATGTTTAAATTTGTTTCTTGAAATCTTAGACCACAAATCTTTGCAAATAAATTTAATGATATCTTAAATCATCCTTAAACCTTGCATTGTGTTTTGTAAATGTTTCTATCAATCCTTATGGCACTTTAATCTTCATCTTTTCAGATTACCTGATTTTTCCTCAGACTTGTATACTATAATCACAATTTTCTTGTGGACATTTTGTGGTTATTGCTGTTGTTCAAAACAAGAGTGTTTGCTTGTCACTTCTTGCTGATTCATCCCACCTCTAAGCCCTCTAGAGATAAATGGATAAGAGAGATTCTAATAACTCTACTCCATTTGTTAATTACCTTTACCACCACCCATGTGAGTATTTAAGCCTTATATATTTTACCTGATCCTTGGACTCCAAAGTTATGGTAAGGTTACATTTAAGTACATGTACAAGCTTTAGTCACAAAATATCTTAATGGCCGGTAGGCTAAATGTACTTATTTGCTCAATGGGAATTCTTATTGGAATAGGGGTCTTTGCTTCAAGAATACATTCATTTTCTTGGCTGATACTACTTCCCCCATACAAAAGCTAATGTGCCTGCTTCCAGGAGAAGTGTGATAGAATGGAAGTATCTTGGAGAGACTGTGTTATATGCATAGACATTTTGTAACTAGTTCCAGTCTGCTATTTCCTATTTATCCCATATATAACTTGTTTCTACATAATTGTTTTCATATTGTTTCCCTCATTGGACTGTAAGCTACTCAGGGACAAGAACTGCCTTTTGCTTTTTTTTGTACAATTTGTTCCAAAGGCCATGAGGACAGCTGATGCAGGTGCTGTTGGAGCCCTTAGAGCTTGGTTAGATATTGAAGACACAGAGGTAATGGAAATGCAAATTTGAAGATTTTCCTTGCCCCTAGGCCCTTTGATTGGCTTAAGTGACTCTGAGAAACTTCTTTACTTTGAAAATATACTCTGCCCCCTAATAGGCTGAATGTGGTCACATGGAGCCTATGGTAGGAGGCTTGGTTTTCAGGAATGACCACACCTTGATATTTCAGGAATAACCACACCTTGACCCACTGATTGGGCAGTGGGTCAAGAGGGTGGTTACATTCTCTGAGTCAGGATAAGGCTATATAAACACTGATGGGAGGCTTTGCTTTGGGGTTCACTTTGAGAAGTGTTGTGTGATTTGACCAGATGAGACTCTGGGCAGCTGTTGAGAGCCCCCGGGCTTTGAAAACCCAAATGTTGATGCTTCCCTCTCTGGTAACTGTGATTTAGTATTGATATAATGGTTGGACAGTTTGGAAGCCTGTCTGTTTGATCTGTCTGTATACTCTGAAGTCTGGGGTGCTGACCTTTTCCCCCTGAGCTAGGTAATATATGTTTGTTTGATTAAAGTAAGTTTGTTAACTGATTTTGAGTTGCTTTCCTTTTGAAAAGCAGATCTAAGAACCTGTGTTGGCAACCATCCTGGGGATGCTGGGGTGCTTGCTGCTACAAGGTTATCCACTGCATTTAAGCCATCCCTAGTTATCTTGACTTTGTCCTGCCACTGGATGGTGATGACTCTGGAAGAGAAAGAGAGGCCAGTGACTTTATCAACTCTGCCTTACTTAAATCCAATTTATTCAAGAATCAAAAGACATTACCCATACCATTTTTAACATTTTTATTTATCTCAAAGTCCTGTGGCAGCAAGCAAGTGACAAAGCGGCAGGTGTGGGTATACTAGGTGCTGTGGTCACAACTCTGTACACAGGCAGCCCAGACTATAGGTTCATCTCACTGGAAGCAGTAGTGGGATTTGCCAGCCTGCTGGGTGTCTGAGCAGCCTTTTAAGGATTACATTGCTCACCTCCTGATAAGAGGGAGAGGCTAGAAAAGGTGCCCTCAAAATTGTCTACTTACCCTACCCTGGCCTGATTACCATGGCAGATAGGGATCCCACCCTGTAGTTGAAACATGCAAAAAAATGTACAAAAACTTCTATAAAGTTGTGCAAATTTATAGAATCCACCCCAAAAATTCACATGAACTATTTGGGCCTGACCTGTGGTAGAGCATTCCAAGCCCCTGTTAGTCTGATCAGTCACACTGTAACTTGACTCTAACATAGTAATGTCCTTTTTGAGAATGAAGGACTATACCATATCATAACCATGCTTGAGATAGTAAACATTTAATGAATGTTTATTGACTGACTGACTACTAACCACCTGATTTGTTGTTTAGCTGTTTTAGTTGACTTTTGTGACATCATTTGGGGTTTTCTTGGCAGACATACTGGAATAGTTTTTGCCACTTTCTTCTCCAACTCATTTTAACAGATGAGGAAACTGAGGCAAAGAGGGTAAAGTGACTTGCTCAGGGACACACAGCTAGTGTCTAATATTAGATTTGACTTCAAGTCATCCTAACTCCAGGCCTGGCACTCTATCCACTATACCACTTTAAAAAGTGCTTCTTTAAAAAGCTGCATCAGCCTCAGCCTTGGTCCATTTGGCCATTTTCCCCATTGAATGTGATCTGGATTTAGAGTACCTGGTGACAGACAATATTGAAAGAAGAGAGGCCTTAAGGCTTGTGACCCAGTGAAAGGGCCTTGTGGTCCTACAAAAAAGTCTTAGTCTGTAGCCTATGCATTTTTGTTTGCCTGTTGTTTAAGGTGAAGAGATTATAGGTTTAGATAAAAATGCCAGAAAGGTGCTTCAGCAAGTTCTTGAGGCAAGAAGTGACCCTCAGGGAAAATTTTCTTTTCTGATGAAACCTGAGAAGACCTGGAAGTCATGCCTCATGTGGATGTGAACTTGAACGGACCAATATTACATAGGAACTGATATAACAGTATGTCCCTGAAGTATGTGTATGAGAAGGGACAAATCCTAACTTGTTCAGGCAAACCTAGAATCCTGAGTTCAAGATATACCTGACTCAGTGGATACTAAGACAGAACATATTCACTCCCGCCCACAAGAAGGGACAATAGCACTTCAGATGTCTGATTTAGGCTTTGAAGAGCTGCTATTATTGATGTGATAGTTCTCAGGTAGGCAGGGACTTCAAAAGAACTCTGTTTGCGTGTGTGTGTGTATAAAATATACATACACACATAAATACATATATTTCATAGATTTTTATATTTAAAAAGGTAATTTTTAATCTTAATTTTGATTTTGTTTTGCCTTTAACTTTTACTCGTTTGCCATCTCTCCATATCTGGAGTGTGCTTTTGATGACAGCATGCCAACAATTTATAGCATACATAGTAGCCACACCACAGGAAAAACCATCTCAGTAGATGGGGTAAACCAGGTTAAGTTAACAAATAGATGTAAAAGCCATTGAGGAGTAAGGGGGAAGTCTACTCCAAGCATATGAAGCCTTCCCCCAGTGGAATGTGTGGATGAAAACAATTTGTTCCAATGGCCATGAAGATGGTTTAGAGTGTGGTCAGACATAGAAAATGCCAAGGTAGGAATCATGATCTCAGAAAAAGTAAAAACTAAAATAGATTTAACCAAAGAGAAAAATAGAGAAACTATAGTATGTGTCAGCCATATTAATCAATATTATTTTAGATTAAGATAACTAGATAGGATAAGGTTGGAATATTGCTATGGTATAGGAAATGATGAGTTGGTAGACTTAGAAAAATGTGGGAAGACTTGGACTTATGAAAGAAGATGTTATCTACTCTTAGAGAAAGAGTATGTGCACCCCAAAATTGTGTGCAACAGAGAGCCTTACCCAAATAATTCTCAGAGGCTTCTCAAGGTAGGAAGTAGAAAAGGATGGTTTATTACAATCTCGAGAAAGGGCCACCCTCCTGACAAATGGTCAGGGAGGAGATGCAATTTACAAAAGGAAATGCTGAAATTATAAAGCCTTAATGTGGAATTCTCCCCCACCCCCTTTCTGACCCTTTTCTTCCATTGGCTAGAAGTTAGGTGTACAATCTAAGTATGGCAATCTCCCTCAAGTACCAGAACAAGGAAACATTAGACCACCCAATATACATTTGAGAAAGCACTTCTGTCCTTGTTTGGCATATTTTATGCTGAGGTGTCACTGAGGAGAGGGGTGACTCCCTATCACTCTGTTTTGAGTCCTTGTAAATCATGTGATTTCCAGTGAAGGGGAACTTGGGCCTGTTTCCCATGAAAAGCCTTTCTAGATTTTAGAATATAGTCTGAGAAGTTTACACTCAAGTGGATAGTATAGTATAGTCTTACATAAATGCTCCTACATATAAATGCATATTTCTGTATATGAGTATGATCATAGATCATATGATGATCTATCTAACACATGCTATTTCTCCTGCTTTCCAGGAGCAGGCATTGTACATGGCCCCATAACTAAGCATATCTAAATATGCATCTATGGAAGCATATGCATGTATGTGTGTGCGTGTATATATATATATGTATGTATTTATACATATGTGTATGCATTTATATACATGCTTAATTCTAGCCTTCTTTGGGGAGAGGAGGAGGAACAGGGGGGAAAAAGAACAAAGTAAAAAGTGCATAACAGTGAACAAAAGAAAGCTTACAAGGAAACAAAGGAAAGACAGTGTGTACTATTTATTATGCAGACTTTCTTGAAATGGAAATTATATTTTGGATCCTCTAATATTCTGCTGTGCATATGGCAATGCTTTTTTTGGTTGTTTTGTATTTCAGTTTTAATGTTTATATCTTTCTTTTTCTTTTCTTATTGTGTGTTTAAGTTTAAAATAAATTAACTTTAAAAAAAGAAAATGCCAAGGTCATTCACTGCATCTTGGGCCACCACCAATCATCTTGACATTTGTCTTGCTACTGGATTTCAATGAGTCAGGAAGAGAGAGTGTGAGGCTGATGATTTTGGGTAACTCTGCCTCACTTAAATCCAATTCATGTACAAGTCAAGACATTACTCTGGGATGCCATTGGTTTTCTCTGAAAATGAAGGGTGAACAACAACAACATCTAACATCATTCAGATGATTAGATGGGGTTCACTTTTGAGCTGGAACTCACTTCAAAGAATTAGTGGAATAGGAAGAAGTAGAGAATAATTTTTTGAGAAGACCAATGACATTATCAGAGCTGGGTATTTGGATGGTACCTCTGGGAGTGGTTATATACATGACATAGAAAAAGTAAGTTTCCTTAAGTAAATACTAGGAAGAGATAGCTCTACAGTGTGATGATGAGTTAGTTGTGAATGGTGTAGTAGGTGGGGTTTGGAGGTATCAACTAATAGCATAAAGGCAAAGAGTACCTCTGGGTATATCCAAATATCTAGACCACCTAAAATAGCTTTGCCTGGCTTGGGGATGAAAATGGCTGTTGTACTATAAACAAACTAGACCCAAGTGATAATTTAGAAGTGGACTCTTTATTGGAGACACATGACTGCTCAAAGCCAGATCCCAAATTGAACAGCAGCCAGCAAGGGCAAAACATCAACATAAAAAGGCAAGCTATGGTCCTAATGGTCAGGGATTGCATAAGCAGGAACTTATAGAAACCAAACTCAGCTACTGGTCAGCACATATTTTGATTTTTGCCCCTACAGGTTTTTCCTAGGCATGGCTAAACCTGGCAGTTTGTTTGCTTCTGTTGAAGGAGGGAAAGGATAGCTAGTTAGGCGAGGGGGAAGGGAACAGGGGAGCCAGAATGGGGCCATGTACAACATGGCCTGTTCCTGGAAAGCTGGAGAAATGGCACATATGTGAACATTTTCCATTGGCCTGCCATCTTGTTGGGAATAGTCTTTTTTTTTCCTTCTGTTCCCTATATTATTGTAACTAGCTATCTTTTAAAACTACCTAACTGGCTTTCTTTGAAGTATTTTCATGTATGAGTGAAGGACAAATTCATTCATAGTAGGTGAAATCATATAGTAAGGAAGGGAGAATCAGTGAGCCAACTCCCCTTTCCCATCAGGCTGTATGTCCCTAAGAAATGGGCTTGGGGTTTTGTTCTGTTTTGTTTGTTCTTTTCGGTTGAGTTATTTTCAGTGCAGGGAGTGGAGTGTCTAATGATGTAGCAGGAACTGTGGGCATCTTAGAGCCTAGGATTCCCGGCAGGATATTGCAGCCCACCCAACAGGGAAGACTTGAGGAGCAATAATCCAATATGCCAGTCTAGGAGGTACTGATACTTAAATTATGTGGACTAATGGTATAGAGGATCTGAGTTATAATGTAAATCTAATTAATTCCTCTCCCTTCTTTAGAGACTGAGGGCGCATGCCTGTGTGTGTGTGTGTGTGTGTGTGTGTGTGTGTGTGTGTGTGTGTGTGTGTTTGGGAGGGAGAAGATTATGCCACTGGAATGTTGGGAGAAATGTTTGTTCTGCCATAATTTTGAAGCAAATAATTTTTTGTACTTTTGTAAGAGCTAAGTGGATTAGGTCATCCTAACATGGGGAGCATCATCAATGCAGGGAGGCACAAGCTGATGCCAGGAGAGCAGAATTCCCTACCCCCTAAGGGTAATGGAGAATCTTAGTGGAGGAGTGGAATCCAATAGACCTGACCCTCAGATATTAGGAACAGAGAAACTCATGTTGTATGGGATGTAATAAAGTATATTAGACAGATCCTAAGTAAGTTTATATTTTCTTACAATTTTATCTAAGCTGGTTCTGATGGAATTAATGGGGAAACAGAAAAAGTACCTTTATCAACTGTGAGCAAGGCAGATGAAATTTTTGCAAATGTAATAAAACATTTAGACAAGGCTTTTACTATAGATTATCTGGAATCATTAGTGTCACTAGATAAATTTCCTACCTCCATCATTTCTGTTTTTGTTTATGTGTGTTACCTGTACCAACCTTCTAGGCTAGAAAGTCTCAAGGAGATGATCTAAATTGATTTTAAAGTCAAATAAAAGAATATTGTTTAGCTATTGCCATTATTTTTGGAGAAAAAATAAAATTCTATTTTTCCCTTTAAAGATTAAGTAATAATTTTAAAACAATGTATCAATTATTTAACTACGTCTGTCTCCCTTTTAAAAGATATTTTTCAAAATATGTGTGGACTTTTTCTAAATCTAACTGGGAATGGGTACCACATCACGGAATGCAGGGTGTGGAAAGATCTAGGGGAAAGAACACAGATTCTGGAGTTAAAGAAACTGGGTTCAACTCCTACATCTGAAGTCTACTTGCCTGTGTGATCCTGGACAAATTGATTAACCCTCTCCCTGCTTCAATATCCTTGAATGTATAAAGAGAACGTTGGCCTAGACGGCCTTTTAGTCTCTTCTAGCTCTCAATGATCCTATACCATCACGTAGAAAGAATTAAAGCATTTATGACTGTCACGTTTGGCAGATCTTTAGGAAGGAAGGCACCAGTATCTTTGCATAGGGTATAGGATTGAAAATGCATTGTTCTGAGGCATTAAACATGAACTACTTAAGCTGGTGGAATTTGAACTTCTTTAGCCCCACTGGGGAATTGAGTATGACAAATCCTCTACTTAAAGAACTGGGTTCAGTTCCCATGGAAACCTTTTGGCAGTGAGTTTTGCAAAAAGAAAATGGGTTGGGTAGGAATTTCAGTTGCTAATGCTGCTTTGTTTAATTGTTTTTAAAATGCTTGAGAGACTTGAACAATTTAAATGATTGAGATTTCAAATGGTTCATTGAAATACTTTACAAATTACTTTTCTCCTTGAAAAAAGATAAAGAAAAAATAAAGCCTAGGACTTCTTTTACTTCCATGTTTTATGTAATTTTAAAGAAACTTAATGTTGGAATTTTGCCCTGTATGGATTATGCAGATTTTATGTTCTACAAGTGCACTATTATTTCTATTTAGTGATAGTCTTTAAGAATTTTTGAAATTTCATTTTGTTCTATTTTTGGCTGTGATGTAGTTTTAAAAGGTGGCATGGTTAAAATTAGCTATTCAGAATTATTATGATACATAGACTGTCTAAAACGTAAAAAGTCTTTGTCTTTTTTTCCTTTATATATAACACAAATGATATTGTAGAATACTCTCAACATATTATTTGTTTCTTCAGTGTATTTGCCTAATACGTTTTTTTCATTATGCTACAATGAATTTGCTTATCATCATTTATATTTCATATTTATCTGATCTCTTCTTGAATTTCCCTAACCTATTTTGACTTATAATACATTTTTGTTCCTCACTATGGTGCTACCCCCCCATTTATTTGTCATTTATAAATATGTAGAGCACGTTGTGTTTTTCTATATGTGCAAATAATCAATGGATATATTAAAGGATGTTATTTCAAAAATGTATGCCAGTATTGATATAATTTGAATGACCAAATGATAGTAGCAGAAATAATTTGCTACATCCATGGAGTTTAGGGATTACTGTCTTTGACCTTCAGATGTTTAGATAATGACTTTCTGTATTCCATAACTTTAACACCCACTGTCACTTGCTAAGAAATAAAAAACAAAAACAAAAACAAAAAACAGAGAATTACTATTTTGAGTAGAGGTGTGAAAGTCTATCATTTTAGAGTTGCCCACAATCATCCCTCTGCTCAAGGAAAAGAAAAAAAATTCCTGATGATATAAAAAAATAAAGAGTACACAAAACAAAATGACCAGGAAGCTAGGTGGTGCAGTAGATAGAGCTCTGGTCCTGCAAGCAGGAAGACATTAATTAAAATCTGGCCTCAGATACATACTACTTGAGTGATCTTGAAGCAAATCACTTTAACCTCTGTCTGCCTCAGTTTCCTCAACTGTAAAATGGAGGATAAGGATAGCATCTACCTTCAGGGATACTGGGAAGATCAAATGAGATTATATTTGTAAAGTCCTTAGCACAGGGACTGGCACACAATAGGTGCTTAATAAGTATTTGTCTCCTTACCTTTCCATTTGCTTTACAGACTTTTAATTTTTCACTTTATTCCCAGCCACTTACACTTTTAGATGTCTGTCTCCATGTAATCTAGGTAAAGATATCCATTGAGAGCACCTACCCTTACTACTGCATTTTCTGCCTTAGAACTTTCCTAAAAATGATATTGAACACTGAATTTCCTAAAATTTGGAATGGTCTAACAGAAGCAAAAAAGATTAATCCACCTTGGAATGCTAATCAAAGCCTAGAAGATAACATTATTACATATTTCAGATAATTCTTCCTTTTTTCTGCTAACAATCATTATTCACTACTAGGATGTGTGCTTTGATAGTAGATATGTAATGAGGAGTTGTGAGGGAAATGCGTTGGACACTTTTTGAAAAGAAAAACAAAATAAGATCTTTACAATAATATAGAATTGCATTCAACAATTGTTGGACACTTTTTGAAAAGAAAAACAAAATAAGATCTTTACAATAATATAGAATTGCATTCAACAATTAGCGCCTTCAGTGCGAAAGCATTAATCCTATTCAAGTAGGGTTTGAAAAGCTGACTTCTCCCAGAAATCCCTGGGCAAATAGATATTTCTAGCCTACTATCAAGAGACAGGGCAGTATTGTGGAAAGGAAACTAGATTTGTGCTTAAAAAAGATCTAGGGTAAAATCCTGGCCTTGAAATAGGTTCTCTGTCCTTGGGAAAGTTTCTTAAATACTTTGAGACTCAATTTCTTCTTGTGTAAAATGAGAATAATTCTCCCTACCTTATGAGGTTATAGTGATAAATTACTTTGAACAACTTAAAGCAATACAAATGGATAGCTATGCTTTTGTATATGTATAGGTATATATATATATATATATATATATATACCTATACATACATATATACATGTATTTGTATATGTAGGTGTATGTGTATATGTGTATAAGTATGTACACATACACAATGTGTACATACTTATATACATATACGTGTGTGTACATACTTATATACATATATATATGTTGACCTGAAAGTTTGGTTAATAAAGGCAAACCGGCTAGGTAATTGTAAATTTATATTGTTTATTACCTTAAAGCTAGCAGGTATGTACCTCAAGGCCTCAAGGAGCCAAAATATAAGTTCTGACTGTCTGATAAAAGAAGGAACAGCTTTAAATAAGTTTCAGGACAATCAGAAGTCATGCTGTTTGTGTCCCTCAGATTTATGGTCTCTATGTGCATTTAACTATACCATGAGTATAGTTTCTTAGTTGAATAAGTTGTAAATACAAATTGACAAGACAAAGTAGTGTCAGTTGGAAATTAGGATTTCAGGAGATCTGTTTTTCCTTGTATAGCGTATGCCCCTAGGATACTAAAATAAGACAGGTCCCACCACTCTTATTACAGGCATCCTGTCACAAATAGGAATTAATCTCTTTGTCAACCATATCTGATCTTTGAAGTTGCTGACAAAGTAAAGGGCACTTTTAGAGCAGTCTGATTGATTAGTTCAGGCTTTGGCCTTTATTGGGGTTCAAATGATCCAGATGATTATTAGTGTGTGTATTTATATATATATATATATATATATATATATGTATTTATATATTGTACATATTATAGATCATATAATATATTATAATATATAATAATAATATATAATATATTTATATATCATATATAAATATATTTCTATCTACCTGTATATACATATATAGGCATATATACATATATACACATATATACATACATATATATGTATGTATATATGTGTATATATGTGTGTATATACATACACACACAGAGAGGAATTTATTCTCTTCCCCGGGAGAAGAGGGCAGTCTTCCCCATTACTGATCATGAGGAAGAGGCACACAAGGGGTGGCAAGCAAAGTTTTTAAACCCTAACACAGCAGGGTCATATTTCCCCCATTGTCCCTCAACCCATTGGTTGGGGGAATAAGCTCAGGCTGTCCCTGACTCCCACTGGCCAGGAGGAGGGGCTCATAAAGGAGGGAAAACTGACAAAGAACTGAAGGTGGGGGTCAAAACACTCCAGAAAGGGCTTGCTGCTGATTGACAGCAGTAATGGAGGAGGAAGAGGCAAGTTAACAATCCAAGACTGTCTGCGAAGTTTTCATTCCCCTCAGACATTATGATCAGACTTCCTACCTATTCTATATTTCCTGTGATTTCTTGAACATAGCCTAGTCAACTGGTTGATTTAATCTTCTTGACATACTGAAATAGACTGATTAGCCTCCTTATCCCTCCCCAAGAAATGAATCCTACTAGAGAATCTGCCTTGAATTGGTAATGCCAAGAATGTACTCTCTTTTTTGGTTTTCTAACATATTCCAGTCACAGAGGTACTAGGAACAGGCCCCACCCCTCGACTGATTGAATATAGGCTGATAAACCTGTGTAGCTCTGACTCTCCAAGTGTAGACTCACTCTCCAAAACTTCTACTTCCATGAGTAGTCTGAATTTAGTCTATGGTTAAATATTCTTACTCACAGACTCCTGTGAGTGGATGGGATATGGATATAGCTCAAGTGTGACCTCATCAATATAACCCCAATGATTATCCAATTGAAATTAATTATCCATCCAGAATTAAAATTGGCTTTTAGTTATGAATATTTACTGAGGTGGTTTAGAAAGAACAAAACTTTTTTACAAGTTTATATGGACTCCATGGTAAAGTGGGCTTAAGCTTAAGTGCTCTTATGACAAAAGTATAACACAGCTTCTGCTTGGATGGAGTCCTTTCCTCCACCACCCCCTTCTTGAAATCCTCATGAAATTTTTAGGTTGTGGGTACTTTATAGAGTTCTGAAATCGGGGCGGCTAGATGGTGCAGTGAATAGAGCACTGACCCTGGAGTCAAGAGGATCTGAGTTCAAATATGACCTCAGACTCTTAATAATTATTAGTCACTTAATCCTAATTGCCCTGCCTTCCCCCCTCCAAAAAGAAAAAAAAAATGAGTCCTGAAATTGTACTTCTCTCTGTCCTAAAGAGATCACACTCACTGGATGGGCTTTTCCTCAGTGTGTCTAGTTCTCTTTTATCTCTCTGCTAGCTTAGTAGTCCATTCTCTCCAATGACATGGTTGATGGAGGTGATTGGGATGGGGCTCACAAACATTCATTCCCGTTGCTCTCTGATATAGGTGCAAGGGTTTTAACCTTCTTAAAGCATAAACAGAGTTTGACTACGTGTCCTGGGTTGCTCAGTGTTGAGCACTAACATGGTCGGAGATGTGAATAAGAAATGACCAAGCCATGTGGGTAGTTCAAGGAAGAACTATGAACTCCATTTATTGATTGTTAGGACAAAGTGTTTTGTTTTTTTTTTAAAGCATTTGGGGTTAAGGAACTTGCTCAAGGTTACATGGCCAGTCAATATTTATGTGTGGGTGCTCATTTTCTGAGACAGGAACTGATCCAAGGCCTGTGCTTTTACTCACTGCACCACCTAACCACCCCAGGACAAGGTTTTTATAGAGCAATGAGACAAATGAACAGGACTCAAGTTTTCTTATCATTGTCTTAGTCTGTTATATCCTGGAAGTAGCACAGAATAGATAATTTGATAAGGCATTATTATCTAGGAGCCAAAAAGTCTAAGGAAAAGTCAGTTATATGCAGGATATATACAAAGGATGCTCTAGGGAGCAAGCCTCAAGGTGGAAGCCAAAGCCAAGATAATCAAGGACATCTGCATAGGAGCCCACCACCCAAGAATCAAATATTTTGTTTCTCAACAACTAGGAAGACAGTTGCTGCTATTACTCTGATGGAATCTCTTTTTCTGATATATGTTGGCGCAGAACTCTATTTCTTACCAGTCTCAAACATTTCCTCATCTAATGACTCCAAACTCTTTACTCTTTGAACTTTAACTTCTTGATTGATCAAATATTAGTGTCTAGAATTTGTGCATGCAGAGTTTATTCATTTGATTGAATCAAATTTATCTTGTGTGGAGCATACTGTTAATTACATTAATTGGAGCTGAGGGGTATACAACACTATTCTTACTTTGGCTATACATTTTCACCTTTTATGATCTCAAAATATTTTATTTTAGTAGATCTTTATCCAAAATAATCTATCTCTAAAATTCAATAATCTAGTGAAAAGTTAGTTGTCATTTTTGAAACTATTGATACTGAAATAATGAAATTTACATATTTTTATATTTTTTGATGAATTGCCTAAATCAGGGTGAGGGTGGGGTCTGCTTCCTCAAGGACTCATGTGGCCCTTTAGCCTTTCAAGTACAGCCCTTTGACTGTATCCAAACTTCCCAGAACAAATAAAAAAGGATTTGTTTTGTGATGTTTGGATTCAGTCAAAGGGTCAATTTGAAGACCTAAAAGGCCTCATGTGGCCTTGAAATTATTCACTTTATGCAATCAAAATTCTGCATGAATGTGTGCATGTGTGTATACATGGTACATTAAAAATAATATTTAGTATAGTAGAAAAAGAAGACAATATTTTCATAATATTCACATTGCAACTGAAATTATTTTAATAACCTAAAGAAAAAATTAAATCCCTAGAAGAAATATTTAGGTCATAACTTCAAATCTCCCTAGCTCCCTGGATCTTTGCTTCAGTTGCTGTATAGAACATGCTAAGTTCCCAGATAAGAAAATTACCAGATAAGAAAAATAAAAAAAAATGCTATAATGTTAAAGAGCTGTCTAGGACACTGACACTGCCACACAGGGCACACTTGGTATCTGAGAAGGAATGGGTAATCTTGACTTGCAGGTTGGCTATCTATCAGGCCATCATTTTTGTGCATCCATGTGTCAACAACCACACTTACTTGCACAATGAGAAGATTAACAAATTCAGAGATTCTAGCCTAGAAAATGCATAAAATTATATACTTTGATAGTCAAAAGAATTGAAAAAGTCTTCAGTTATAGACATTTTTATGAGGGGAATAATAATTTAAGACCAATATAGTGCCAGTCTTGTATAACTAGTACCAAAATCTTCCCATTATTACATTAATTGATATTTTATACTTTCTTATATAGTTCTAATTTGATTTTTGTATAATGGGTTCTGTACCAAAGGATGTTTCTAGTTTCACTGCAGCAAAATCTGTCCAAATTATCATCTTCTATTGAAATGTATGGTGCTAAACTATAAATGAGCCTTAGAAGTATTGGTTGTGATAATTCTGCTAAAAACCATAAAGAGCAACTGTAAAATCTGAAAAATATGTTCGAAGTTTGAGGAGTATGCATCTTTCTCTGTCTCTTTCTTTCTCCTACAGTGTAATAGATTAACATAGGTATAAATACAATCAAACTAGACTCACAAGCTTATTATAAGATGTAGTCATTTTTGTTTCCCCTTCCCTCCATTCAAAAGATGGACATATCCTTTGCCATCTTTCCAATTGCCATGTTTTTTTTTTATTATTATCTGTGATATTCCCCAAAATTGAATTAAATTCTTTAATCTCTTGGATGGATGTCATTGAATACATCTAGCACATTTTTCTACTAACATAAATTGTCAGCATAGAAAAGTAAATTGGATAATACTAAAGTTAATGATCACTTTTTTCATAGTCATTCACATGTAACTTTTTAAAAATGAGTTTGTGAAAAAAAAATGAGTTTGCGTAATGGTATGTCCTCAGTTCCCATTTATAAATGGGCTACTACTGAATCAAAACTATAGACATGGGTTAAAAAGTTATAGGGTTTCTAAGAAAAAAGGAATTATTTTTTGTGGCTGATAAAGTGTGATATGCCCAAGGATAAATACTCTGATAAATAATTACAAAAGTCAGGGTCCTAATAGTAGGTATGGTACAAGGAGGCTCCACAATATGGTTTTCATATCAATTTTGGGAGGACAGAAAAGTTTTATGATACTCCTTGGTTGGTTGGTTTATTTCTCTATCATACTTTGTAAAATGTTGATTAAGATATTCTAGTTAGCTCCCCATACTTTTCTTGTCATTCTCCTTCATAGTAGAAGTTTCCCTATCCCACTCTACTAAAGAAACTGAAATAATCTACCACTGTCTCCTTCTCGTCTACATTGTATCTCAAAACACTTCTGCATTGGTCACATTCACTGTTCCTTTCCTCTAGTATCTGATGAAAGTAGTACTCCTTTTTAAGACCAATTCAGCCAAGTAGGGGTTTTTCCCTTGATATCATATTTTCTTTTCTTTCCAGGAACTTGAGCATTACCTATTACTTTCAGTCCTTTATCGTATACCAATTCCTTTCCAAACACAACAGCCTTTCAATTCTTGAAGAACCTCCTCTTGACTCTGATTTCCTATCAAGTTATATAGTCCTTCATCTTCTCTCTTTTGCAACTAAAATCCTAGAGAAAAAAAAAGTCATCTATTTTCATTAACCTCTACATTTTAACTTCCCATTCATTTTCACATCTTACAGTCTGCCTCTTTACCTGGCCACTAGACTGAAACTTCTCAAACTGAGGTCAACAATGTCCTTCTAACTGTCAATTTTTTCCCTCATTTTTAATACTACTATACCTCACTACAGTTTTTTGACACTATTGAACACTCTCTTTGGGAATGGAGTTAAGAGTTTCTGTTCCACTGGCTTATGTGATACTCTTCCTTACTATTTCTCCTCCCTATACCTGACTGCTCACTTGTCAGTCTTATGTGCAAGATTATCTGTCTCTCATCCTCTGACCACAGACCTCCCTGAAGACTCTATTCTGGGTTCCCTCATCTCTCTAAAATTTCTCTCTTGGTGGTGGTATTAATTATTTTTCTCATCTGAGTACATAATTGTGATCTATCTGCCTATCTATCTATGTCTATTTATCTAGATATGGATACTGTTGCAGCAAGCACCCTAGCATCCCCAGGGTGGCTGCCAACACAGGCTCTTACACCTGCTTTTCTAAAGAAAAGCGACTCAAAACGGGTTTTAATCAATGGCTTTAATCAATCAAACATATCATTTACCTAGTTCAGAGGAAAAAGTCAGCACCCTGAACTTCAGAGTATACAGACAGAAACATTTCAAGCAGACAGGCCTCCAACTGTCTGATCATTACATACATCCATACATAGTCACAGTTACCAGAAAGGGAAGCATCAAAATCTGGGTTTTCAAAGCGGGGGAGGTCTCAACCGCTGCCTAGAATCTTGTCTGGTCAAATCACACAACACTTCTCAAAGTGAGCCCCAAACAAAGTCTCACATCAGGGTTTATATAGCCTTCTCCTGGCTCAGAGAATATAACAACCCTCTTGACCCCACTTCCCAATCACAAAGTATCTCCTGAAAAACAAGCCCTCCACCACAGGCTCCAGGTGCACTTAAGCCTATCAAATGGCCTAGGGTCAGGGAAGATCTTGAATTTCCATTCCATTCCATTCTTATAACAGATACACACATATATATTAGACAACCTGAAATAGACAAGACTTTGTCTGAGAACTTTCAATAAAGAGTTCACCCAGGTATTCCATTTGATTTTATTTATCCAGTTATTTATCTGTTCCTTTACTTGTTTATTTACTTGCTTGTTTATTACTATGGGACCTCTGATTGTAACATGGCTAAAATGTTGAATACTAAGCTTTTATCTCTACTTTGGTATTCTATGGTCTTGAAGAGGGAAGGGTGATAAGGAGTGGGGGAGGGTAAGTGGTTCTGCCAGGGATGCCTCCCTCGCATCCAGTCTGGAAGGAATTTACCAGGCTCAAGCAAACTTTGAAGCTGAAATTGTAAAGTTTATTGTTACCCTGTAGAGAACAGCAGACTAGATTCTTATGGAACCTGCAAATTCGCAGAGGCTGCAGGCATAGTTTTAAGGTGTCGATTATGCTAACTAGGTGAGTAAGGGTGGGATCAGGGAGGAGTTAAGGAGTGGTCAGTGCTCAAAGGACCATACACTTTTAATATCAACTGCGCAGGTGTGTTGCCCATGATTCACTGGAAAATAGCTCAAGCGGGGGTCTAGCTGGAGGTGTGGTTTTAGGCCTGACATGTCACTAAAGAGTGCCCAGTCT
The DNA here is from genome assembly GCA_011680675.1 of Gymnobelideus leadbeateri. Lineage (NCBI taxonomy): Eukaryota > Metazoa > Chordata > Mammalia > Diprotodontia > Petauridae > Gymnobelideus > Gymnobelideus leadbeateri. The sequence continues at coordinate 115,047 of WOXC01010122.1, read as the reverse complement.
GCCACCCACCAAGGTCATCAGAGACAGTCTGGGTATATAATTGACTAAGGAGTTACCCTATAGATAAGGTATTGAAGAATTTATGGTGGGGCTGGCCACTCTAACTAAGGGAGATAACATTTACATAACTTATTGTTTCAAGCAGAGATAAACAGGTCAGGAGTTGTTGCTGGGCAGAGTGCTGGAAGGGGGAAGGGGCAGAGTCAATGCTCTGAGGCTGGGGGGAGTGGAAATGTGATCTTACAGACTGCTTTTACAAATTGATTTTACAGACATAGATTCCAAAGCACCCCACTTACAAACTGATGTTACAGATTGATACTACAGACATATATACATCACAAAGACCCCATCAGTCTGAAGAAAAATATTGCCATAGATATTGTAACACATGGATGCATTTGCAGCTGGATAAACCAAATGTGAATGGAATTTAATGTTGTATAGCAAAGATTAGTTCTGAAACATCTGGGTAACTCCAGTAGCAGAAAAGGGGCTCTTGGGTTGAAAACTCACTTAGTAATGTTTAGTTCAAGTTTTTCTGAGCTCTCTTAATTCTCTTTATTAAGGGTTTTGAAAATATGTGTTATCTTCTTTGGAAATAAGCTATCATCTGCCAGCCTGGTATGTTTGGGAACTCATTGATTATAATATTTGTGAAATAGAAATTTAACTTTTTTATGGTAAATGTGCCAACTAATGAAAACATGTTTGATTGACTATATGAGTATGAGTGAAGGTAAAAAGTCAGTGATAACTTAGAGAATGTGGGAGATATCCTTTTTAACTATGTTAATACTGCAGGCATTAATATGAATTCTTTCAGATTTGTTTGTGGGTTTAATTTTGGCAGGATGTTTAGTGACAAATCTTTAACTCTGAAAATCTCAACCTGCTAATGCTTGCAGATCAAGTGATAATGAGATAAGAACAAATTTCTGGAGTCAAAAAATAGTTCAGCCAACAATGTGTTTGTTTGTTATTATTTTTCCTGGTATTTCTGGTTGTAATTTACAAATATTTCAATAATTCCAAAGATCTGGTATTTTGTTAATGTGGGTTCTCCCTCCATCAAAACTGATCACAATTGCTTCATACCTTTGGATATTACTATATGACATCCTGTGTCCCTCAGTTTAACTACTTTTGGTTCATCTTCTACTGTTAGGCCTTTCTAAACTGATATTCATTACATTGCATCATTCATGGTTAAATTCTATCCAATTTTAACAAGAGTTTTTTTTTTTTTAATACTAAGAACTTATTATTCATTGATACAATGCTCTTAGATACAAAGACAACAAAATCAATCTTTCACTAGAAGAATTTACATTCTACTGTTGACAAATAACATGGATCCAGATTTTAAATAGGCAAAACACATGAAAAGTACATCTAAAGTGGTTTCAGGAAATGCACAGTATCAACTGTGTAAGAGTCTAAAAAAGGATTCATGTTAGAACTGAAACTGAGAATCAAAGCATACAGTATATGGTAAGATGCAGAGGTAGGGAAGGAGAGAAAGGGAGGCATGGGTAAAACCCATACAAAGATAATGAGATGGAGGCTAAGTATTAAATATACAGCCTGCAAGTAGAAGACTTTGGCTGGACCACATAGTACAAGAAAAAAGGAAATAAAAGTTTATTAAATGCCTACTACATTCAGGCACTGTGCTAAGGACGTAACAAATATAATTTGATGCTCATGATAACTCCATGATGAAGGTGCTATTAATATCACCATTTTACAGATGAAGAAACTAAGGCAAATAGAAGCTAAGTGACTTGTATAGGGTTTCACAACTAGTAAGTTTCTGAAACTGTATTTGAAATTAGGTCTTCCTGATTTTAGGTCTTGTGTTCTATCATACTACCTAGTGGCTAATGGAGAATAACACAAAATACTTGAAGTCTCTCTAGGTTGGTGGAACCTAAAAGAATTTAAACTATGTTGGCATAGTGTTTGAGAATCTTCTCAAAATTATGAGTCATTAAAGTTGCAATTGAGGGGCCATCATTAAGACAGTTTCATAATATTTCATGAATTCTTTACTATGTTTGAAAAGTCATATGTGATCAAAATAATTTATTCATACTAATACTGTCTAATGAAATTCTACAGTTTATTTCCTACATTGTAGCAACTCTCAAACTCTTTCTGAAAACAGATAATACAGGGAACTGTGACCATTTTATGGAAGCAAGAACTTAACTTTTTGTATAATGATATTGCCTTAAAATACAATGCAAAAAATTCATATCAAAGAATACTTATGTTAATGTTGAAAATTAAAGCAGGTTACTGTATAATCAACAGATAATGTAGTAGTTTCTGATTAATTTATTCCATTGGTTTTCAAATGAACAAGAGCAAGGGATTAAGGTTTAAACAAATTTAAGTGACTCAGGTGCCTCCACAGTTTGGAACTAAGGTACCCAGTGTCTATGACACTGGAACATTGGTATGGAAAAAAGAAGTCATTCAGTACTTTACATAATCAAATACTAAGATGTTTTAAAATGGTGAAAAATAAATATTGATCAGTCATATAGTTGTTTTGTTTTCTTGTGACCAAATCTTCAGTTCCAGAAAATTGTGGAATCACTTCTTCCATCCAGGCATACAGCCCTGAGCCGTGGGCTCTTCAGTTTCCAGCACTAAGCATAGTAGATGTGTATAAGGAAAGACCAGACCATGTGTGTAGTTCAAGGAAGAACTATGAACTCCATTTATTGATTCTTAGGACAAGGATTTATAGAGCAAATGAGACAAAGGAAAAGACTCAAGTATTCTTATCATCACTTTATTCTGTCATATCTTGAAAGTAGCACAGAATTTGATAAGGCTTTGCTATCTAGGAGCCAAAAAGTCTTAGGAAAAGTCAGTTAACTCTTTTCACATGCAGTTTTATAACAAAGAATGCTTTCAGAGCAGACTTCAAGGCCTAAGCCAAAGCTGAGATCATCAAGGATATCTAAATAGGAGCCCACCACACAAGAGTCAGAAGAATCCAATATTTTGGCTCTCAACAGCCCAGACCACAGTTTCTCTTTCCTTCTATTACTTTACTATTGCTACAGAAACTTAAATGGGGTTATATATTCAAATAGTGAGTGGTTTTTCATTTTTCAAAATGAGCATATTTCATATCTCAAGAACTTGTGAAGCTTTGTAGGTTTTTTCTTGTAAGTATAATTTGCAAAGTTTTAATTTTTCCCCTTGATAATGTAGTCTTTAAATTTCTCCTCTTTATATATTTCCTTTTCATATTTATGCATTTCCTTTTACTTTATAGAATAAAACAATAGTTTCCATAACATGGTATAATAAAAATATATGATTGCACATGAAACTGCAAACCTATCAAGTACAAATAGCTATTCCTTTTGAGTATATAATAAAAATATCATATAAATTTCTTTTTTTCTTTCCCTTCCTCCCTTTCCTAGAGATGGCAACCATTAGACACAAGTAGGTATATATGTATACACACATATGTAAAATTATTCTATACAGACTTTTATTCTCAGTTTTTTGTATGGTGATAGCATCTTTCTATGTATCTTTTTAATAGTTTAGATATTTATAATAGACAAAATGACTTATTTGCTCAATGTCATTCTTAATACAATATTGCTGTTACTGTATACAAAGTTCTCTTGGTTATGCTCAGTTCACTCATTATTTCATGCAAGTCTTTCCATGTTATTTTCTAAAATTACTGAGCTCATCATTTCTTATCGCACAGTGGCATTCTGTCACAATCATATATCGCAGCTTCTTCAGCCATTCCCCAATTGATGGATATCCCTGCAATTTTCAATCTTCAGTCTGTCACCAGAAAGAGAGGTGCTATAAGCAGTCTAGAACATGTAGGTTGTTTTTTTTTCCCTAATCATCTTTGAAAATAGGCCAAGAAGTGGTATTATTGGATAAAAGGGTACAGGCAGTTTAATAACTCTTTGGGCATAATTTTAGGTTACTTTCCAAAATGGCTGGATCAGTTCACAATCCCACCAACAATGCATTGGTGTCCCAATTTTTCCACATTTCTTCCAACATTTGTGGCTTCCCCTTCAATCATTTTAGGCAATCTGGTAGGTATAAAATGATATCTCAGGGTTGTGATAATTTGTATTTCTATGCTTAATAATTATATATGATTATGAATTGTTTTGATTTCTTTATTGGAATAGCTCATATTTCTATAGATTTGACACAGTTCTTTATTTTTTGAGGTATGATACATTTATCTAAGAAATTGTCTAGGGAGTCAAGGCGGCAGAATAGAAACAAGATTTCTGCATGGCTCTGACTTCCACCTCCTCCAATTCATGTAAAAAATGACTCTAGACAAACTTTGGAGCTATGGATCCCACAAAATGACATAGAGAAGCTAACCTCCTGCTAAAGACAGTCCAGAAGGCCAGCAGGAAGGGACCAGCACAGTGCTGTGGGAGCCAAGTCCTTGTTCAGGCCCGAGGTTTTAGCCTTAGGGCAGCCTGAGCAGCTGCTGGTTGGTTGGAGGGATTTCAGATCACCAGCAGCTGTGGTTGATTCCAGAACGGTCAACCCACAGAAGCCAAAGACAAGGTGAGAGATCATTGTAGAATTTGCTAGAACAGGGAATTTGGGAGTGCTGTCTGGCCTTTGCTCCAGAGGCAAGGAGCGGTTGAGTCTTCATGGGCATGTAGCCTCCTGCTGCCTGGTTGCTTCAGATCCCCAGGCCTACAGATTGTAGGGGACCATGCAACCAGTCTGAGGTGTAATTGCTCTTACTTTAACCTGCTTGGATCTGGATTGCTGTCTAGGGTCGAGGTCCTGAGGTGCGTGAGCAGTTTGCCAGGGAGTGTGTGGAGGCTTCAGAGATGGCACCCAACTAATAGCTCCAGCAGCTGCAAAAACCCCAGCTATTGGGATAAAGCTCCCCATCCTGGTAGTAGAGTTCTATTGTGGCAAAAGGCTCAAAAATCAAATAATTGAGTGGCAACATGATCAAGCAAAGCAAACAGAGGAATCTGACATTAGAATCCTATTTTAGAGACAAAAAGGATCAAAGCATGGACTAGGAGGAGGACTGTGAGGTGAAAAATCCTGCAACAAAAGTTTCCAAGAAAAATATGAGCTATTTAGAGGCTACAGAGAAGCTTAAAAAGGATTTTGAAAACCAAATAAAAGAAGTGGAGGAAAATTTGGGAAGAGAAATAAGAATGATGTAAGAAAATTATGAATGAGAGTCAACAACATAACTGAAGAAAATAACACCTAAAAATAGATTAACCCAGATGGCAAAAGAGGCTAAAAAGGGCAATGAGCAGAAGAATGCCTTAAAAAGCCAAATTTGCCAGGTGGAAAAAGAATCTCACAAGGTCACTGAAGAGAATGATTCCTTCAAATTAAACTGGAGCAAATGGAAGCTAGTGACTTTATGAGAAACCAAGATACTATCTGTTCAATAATCTGATACAAAAAAGTGAAAAAAATAGAAGGCAATGTGAAATGCCTCATTGGAAAAACCACTGACCTGGAAAATAGATCCAAGAGAGATAATTAAAAAATTATTGGACTATCTGAAAGCCATGATAAAGAAAAGAACCTAGAAATCATCCTTCAAGAAATTCTCAAGGAAAATTGCCCTGATGTTTTTAGAACCAGAGGGCAAAATAAAGGTTGAAAGAATCCACCAATCATCCCCTGAAAAAGATCCCAAAAAGAAATCTCCTAGAAATATTATAGCCAGGTTCTGGAGTTCCCAGACCAAGGAGAAAATATTACAAGCAGCCAGGAAGAAATAATTTCAATATTGTGGAAGCACAATCAGAATAACACAGGATCTGGCAGGTTCTACATCGAGTAATTGAAGGGCTTGGAATATGATATTCCAGAGGTCAAAGGAGGTGGGATTAAAAACATGAATCACCTACCCAGCAAAACTGAATATCATATTTCAGGAGAAAATATGGTCATTCCACGGAATAAAGGACTTTTAAGCATTCTTCAAGAAAAAACAGAGTTGAATAGAAAATTCACTCAGATACAAGAAGCAAGAGAAGCAACAGAAGGTAAGCAGGGAAAAGAAATCATAAGGAATTTATCAAAGTTGAACTATTTAAATTCCTACAATGAAAAACAATAATTGTAACATGAAACTTTTCTCAGTATGAGAATAGTTGAAAGGAATAGAAATATACACACATATGTATGTGTATATATATATATATATATATATATATATATATATATATAGGTTAGTATATGGGTATATGAATACATATGTGAGTGTGAGTATATATGTGTACAGGTATACATAGATAGAGGGCACAGGACCAATTTAATAGGAAGGGATGATGCTTAAAAGGTGAAATTAAGATGTGAGAGAGGTATATAATGAGAGAAGATGGGGAGAGACAAATTGGGGTAAAGTATCTCATATAGAAGAGGCAAGGGAAAACTGTTAAAATGGAAGGGATGAACAGAAAGGCAAAAGGGAATGAGTTAACATTATTCTCATTGAATTTGGCTTAGGGAGGGAATGACATACACACTAAATAGGGTATATGACCCTATAGGAGAGTAGTGGGGAAGGGGATGAGAGAGGGGATGATGGAAGGGAGGGCAGTCTGGGGCGGGGGAGGGAAGTTGGAAGCACCCACTTTTGAAAAGAGGCAGGATCAAAGTAGGGAATAGAACAAGTGGGGGGTGGGATAGGATGGAGGGAAATATAGTCAGTCTTTTACAATATATCCACTATGAAAATGTTTTGCATAGCTACATATGTACAACCTATATTTAATTGCTTATCATCCCAGTGAGGGTGGGTGCCAAGGGAGGAAGGGAAAGAATATATAATGCAAAGTTTTAAAATCAAATGTTTAAGATATATATATATATATATATGTATATATGTATAATTATTTTATTATTATTATCATTATTATTATCATTACTTTACATGTAACTAGGGAAATGAGATATACAGGCACTGGGTCATAGAGATACACTGTGCCCTCCTGGAAAGTCAGAGGGAATATGGGGAAATATATAGGAGAAAGCAGATTGGGGGAGGGAATATGTAACTGGATCTCTGTTTTGGGGTGGTGGGTAGGGAAAATGGGGGAGAAAATGTGTAGCTCAAATCTTGTGGATATGAATGAGGTAAACTAAAAATAAAAAGAGAAAATTGAGAAAAAATAGAACTTTAAATGCCAAAAAAAAAATAAATTATTTATAAATTTTCCTCCATTTTTCTTCTTCCTTTCTGGACTTGGTAAAAAAAAAATTAATTTTTCAAAATCTTTTAAATTCGATGTGTTCAGAATTATCTCTTTTACATCTAACTTGGCACGCCTGTTCTTCTTTATTCTTAAAATATTCACCTATCCATAAGTCTGATATTTAATATGTTCCATGTTCTTCCAATTTTCTTATAATATCTCTCTCTTTAACTAGGTCATATATCTTGTTTTGATTTTATCTTGGCAAACTGTATAAGATATTGGTTTATGCCCAGCTCCTGCTGTACTGCTTTTTGGCTTTCCCAATTATATATATATATATATATATATATATATATATTTTTTTATATATATATATATATATATATATATATATATATATATATAATTTTTATCCCCAAATCTTAAGTCTTTACACTCATCAATTATAAGTTAATTATATTTCCTTGCTGCTGTAATCATATGTCTACTCTGTTCCACTGATTTACCTTTCTGTTGCTTAGCAAGTACTAGATAGTTTTGAAAGTTGTCTTGTTATATAGTTCAAGATCTGTTAATCCTAAACCTCTTACCTTTACATTTTAAAAAATTCCTTTAGTATTCCCAACTTTTTGTTCTTCCAAATGAATTTTGTTATTATTTTTTTCTATTACAGTAAAAAAAAAATTGGTAATTGGAATAGTGTTGAATATATGAATTAATTCAAATACAATTTTAATTTTTTAAAATATTGGCCCTGCTCCCCATTAACAATGGATATTTCTCTAGTTGTGTAATTCTGATTCTATTTGTATAAAATGTTTTGTTTTTTTTTAAGTAATTTTGTTGCTATAGTTCCGGAGTTTGTTTTGTCCACTGTACTCCCAGGTATTTTATACTGCCTAAAGTTTTTTTTTTTTTTTTTAATAGGCTATCTCTTTCTACCTCTTCTTGCAGGATTTTATTTGTGATATAAAGGAATGCTGATGATTTATATGGATTTACTTTTATGTTTAGCTACTTTATTAAAATTATTAATTGTTTCAGCTAACTTTTTAGTTTAGCCTTCTGGATTTTTCAAGTATATCATCATATCATTGGCAAAAAGAGATAGTTTTATTACCTCTTTCCCTATTCTGATTCCTTCTATTTATTATTCTTCTCTTATTGCTATTGCTAGGATTTCAAAGACAATTTTAAACAATATTGGTGACAGTAGGCACTCTTGTAGCACATCTGATCTTACTGGGAAGCCTTCTAAATTATCCTCATTATAAATAATGCTTGCTAATCATTTTAGATGAATGCTTTTTTTTTTATCAATTTAAGGAAAAATTCATTTATACCAATACTTTCAAGTGTTTTTAATATAAGTAAGTGTTATACATTATCAAAAGCTTTTTCTGTAATTATTGATGTAATCATAATTATTTTTTTACTTTTAATATTGATATAATCAATTATGTTAATAGTTTATATTATGTTATCTTTTTTTGCATTTTCTAACCCATTTTTTAAAAATTTTACCCAGATTAGCTTTGAAGTAAAACTATATTGGTAATGTGAGCATCCTCTTCTTAGCTTTATACAAACATGTAACTTACCAAGATTCTTAAAAAAGTTCAAATTAAAATTCATTAGATCAAAATAATATAAATTAACCTAGAATACTTAGCAGTATATGTTTTAAAAAATGAAGAACATTGTTGTATGATCTTGGGAAAGTAGTTTAACCTCCCTTAGGCTTAGTTTCTTGATTTATAAAATAAGGATAATAACCATTTTGATTCAAAGGATTATTGTTAGAAACCAGTGCACAATATGAAATTATTCTGAAAAATTCTAACATGCCATCACATTCCACATTTAATACCCATACAAATTTGAGTAGTTTTTGTTTAAAAGGAATTTAGACAAGTCTTCAAGACTGTTAGTTCAAGGAATCAGATTGTGGATAGTGCTTTTTGGTTGCTTTCATACAAAATAGAAAGGACATGCTCCAGGCACCCCAAATCTTGGTTGATGGATCAAGGTGGACAACTCAGGCAAGGGAGCATCACTTAGATGGCTCCAGGGATCTCGATTACTTTTTTGTTGCATATCCTTCTGCTGTAACTGATTAATCTATTATTAACTATTGAATAACATATGAGTCTATTTTTGTTCTATTATCAGACATAAACTATCAGGAGATTGGCTTGAAGCAGGTCCAGCAGGAAGTGACAGCCTGACTCAGCAATTCTATCCACATCCCTCCCTCCCCCCTGTCCTGCCCCCAAACTCTTCCAGAGATAAGTAGGACACTTCCTTCCCCAAAGATTCAGAGACTAGGGAAAGAAAACAGGGGTTCTCTTAATAGTTTTTCAAAAGGGAATAACTTATTAACAAAATTTGGTTCACAAGGACAGCAGAGACAAAAAAGATGAACCAAAAGCAAACGAAGATTATAGGACATTTATGAAAAGGTGATTTTTATTTGTTTCCTGAAACCCTTCTGAATTTTATAGGTTTTATCTACTGGGAGAAATGACTGTTAATTTAAAGGTTTTGACAGTCAATTTAGTTTCAATGTATTTATTCAAATTTACCTAAGCCTGTTTCCTTCTGGAAGTTTTATAAGGATATGCTTTCAATGAGACTGTGTATATTTTCACAGTTTCAGCCGAGGCAAGATATAACTGTCTGCACAAGAATTTTCTGATAACTCTATGTTTGAAAGAATGTGAGCAATGATTAATCTATTTTCTAAAATGAAATGTTGCTTGGTGACAGATTTCTTCATGAAATGTTTGAAAAATGTTCTGCTTTATTATTTCATGCAAACTAGCCCACCTACACTTATTCACTAATCTGTTTACACGGTTTCATAAGATAGCTTCAAACATCTATGATCAATTAATTCTTCAGAAAATTCTGGTCAAATAAATCCTGTGAAGTTGAGATAGGTCCATAAATAGATTTAAGTCTGCAGTGTGAAATATGCCCCACAACTTTTGAGTTGAAAGGAAATCAAATCAATTAAGGTTGTCCAATTTTTTAAAATCCTTTATTATGTGCAATTATCCTCTTAATACACAATATAATTGCAGACTTTTGTAAACCTCATTGCAGTTTTAACCTGCATTGCAAAATCAGTGATTTTAAAGGGTTATTTTATTATGCTAAAGCCTACAAGTGCATATTGATACAACGATTTTTGTCCAAAATTGATCTTGTATATGTAATCATTTTTAAATACAAGAAAGACTTAGATAACTGTAACTTCCTAAGTAAACTTATTTGCATGCTCAGATTTTGGAAGAAAGAAATAGTGAACTGATGTCAGAAACTTATTGGCAAATATAATCCATTTCTGGGGATAGCTTGGACTCAGCATAAATAGAGATCAATCTATTATTGTTTCTAATTCTATACAGAAAGTCTTTATGATGAAAATTCCTACATTCAAAAGTATAATCAAAAACCATTTGATATAATAAAGAAAACTATTTTAAATGTAAAAAAAAACATTAAGGAAGGAAAAAATAGAAACTTATTTTAGCAAAATTTTCAAACAAGCAGACCTGGTTAACTCAGTTAACTTGAAAATGGTATATTACAATGAAGCAAAGTTACTACTTTAAAGAATTTTTGTTCTTTAAATTAAGTTAGTATCCCAATTCACATGGTCTCAGCAAACATTTTATTTTTAAATGTTTAAAAAATGCAAGGGATTTTTACTAAGAAAAATTTAACACAAAAATCAGGTGTTTTTTTTTTTAATAGTTGGCATAAAAATGAAAGTAGGAATGTGAAAAATAGATGGAAGCATTGGCGTTGCCTGTTTCATTCAACATCATTTGCTTCTTCCTACTCTGACTTGTATGAAACTCAAGAAACTACTTGGGAGCCAGGGGACTTTGTCACTCCATAGCTTCTGCTGTGTATTTTTTTTTTTGTTGGAGTTCATAAAATGGTTTGGGAAACACATGCTTATATTCAGGAATTTAGAATCTTTAAACCATAAATATGAGTCCTTTGGGATCTAGGACCTTGGTTATGCACCAGGAGAACTTTCATATAGCTTGGGAACATTTGCTATATGCCTAGATAAGTATGGTGGCTATGCACTAAAATAACAAGAACATTTCATGAGAGGTAGAAGCCTTTTGGCCACTCAGTGTATGATATCAGAGAGGAATATAAAAATCTGAAGAGGCTCCAGAGATGATAGCAGAGAGTTGCTTGGCAATCTGAAGTTCAGGGAAATAAGCTGCAGAAATGAGTCAAAGGAAAGTTAAAAGTATTGCCTCAGCTGAAAGCAACAGAAATAGCAGAATATCACCAGAAGTTAGCAGCTTTACTATGTGGAATGTGAATTGACCCAGCAAAATATAAGTCATGGCTACTTATTACCCTCGAACATTTCTCAAAGTCACACTCTTTAATTCATTGTTTAGCTGGAATTTATCATTTCTGTCCCGGCGTGCCTGCTCACATGTTCCTTATGTGTGCTCTGATTAAATGTACTCAGTGAATTAGTTCCTCCTAACACCCATCCCTGGAAACAGTATGAAAACACCCAGTATGGAAACCTTTGATAGTGCTCTATATGTACACAAAGAGAAATTATCTTTTCACTTTATTTCCTATTGTTCTTGATTATATGTTTGAAACTTTATTCTCTGCATAGCTGGCTAAAAGAGAGAGAGAGAGAGAGAGAGAGAGAGAGAGAGAGAGAGAGAGAGAGAAAGTGAGAGATGGGGGGGGGAGATCAACAATGCTCATGAGGCATTGTACTGGATCAATACTGAACTATGGAAAGTCAAAAACATTTGGTAGCTTTTGTTGGAAGTAGGTACTAGGTACTACAGGCATAATAAATTAAAATGAAAAGTCTTCTAGTATACTTTCAATATTTAGTATGGTAAAGCGAAAAGAGCTGGCAATTTTCATTAAGATACATTGATTCAAATTCCTACTCAGATACTTATTATCTATGTGAACTCACTTAACTTCTCTGGGCCTCAGTTTCCTCAACTGTAAAGTGAAAAAGTTGTATGAGATAACCTCTAAGGTCCCTTAGAACCCTCAAGTTCTGAGACCACAATTTTAGGTGTAGCATATTTTTACTTTATCAAATGCTTTATTAACTTCTGCTTTACATCATTCATTTCCAAAAGATTTTAAGTTACAAATTTTCTCCCCGTTTTTCACCTACCCACCAATACAAAATAGCAGTCCCATTGGATATCCCCTCCTCCTATCTGATCTCTCCAATATCTTCCCCCATCCCACCTCCTATTTTTCAATAAGGCACAGTGGATCTCTATGCCTCAGTGCCTATATATCTTATTTCCCAGTTGCATGTAAAATTATATATATATATATATATATATATATATATATATATATATATATATATATATATATATATATATATATGAAATATGATTTTAAAACTTTGAATTCCAGATTCCCTTCCACCCTTGTTACCCACTCTTACTGGAAAGATAAGCAATTGAATATAGGTTGTATATATGTAGCTATGCAAAACATTTCCACAACTGATATATTGTAAAAGACTGACTATATTTCCCTCCATCCTATCCTACCTCGCACTTGTTCTATTCTCTACTTTAGTCCTGTACTTTTTCAAAACTGGATGCTTCCAACTTCCCTCCCCACCCCAGCCTGTCTTCACTTCCATCATGCCCCCTCTCATCCCCTTCCCCCTACTCTCCTGCAGGGTGAGATACTCTATTAATATGTATGTCATTCCCTCCCTAAACCACATTCAATGAGAATGTTTGACACATTCCCTTTTGACTTCCTGTTCTTCCCCTCCATTGTAACCATTTACCCTTGCCTCTTTTGTATGAGATAGTTTATCCCATTCTGTCTGTCCCCATATCTTCTCAATATATTCCTCTCTTACCTCTTAATTTCACCTTTTAATTATCATCCCTTCTGATTAAATTGGTCCTCTACCCTCTATTGAGAAAAGTTTCATGTTAAAATTAGTGTTTTTCCATGTAGGAATGTAAATAGTTCAACTTTGACAAGTTCCTTATGATTTCTTTTCCCTGTTTTCCTTCCATACTTCTCTTGCTTCTTATATCTGGATGTCAAATTTTCTATTCATCTCTGGTGTTTTCATTAAGATTGCTTGAAAGTCCTCTATTTCACTGAATGACCAAATTTTCCCCAGAAACATGAAACTCAGTTTTGCTGGGTAGGTGATTCTTGGTTTTAATCCCAGCTCCTTTGACCTCTGGAATATCATATTCCAAGTCTTTTGATCCCTCCATGTGGAAGCTGCCAGATCCTGTGTTATCCTGATTGTGTTTCCACAAAATTGAAATAGTTTCTTCCTGGCTTCTTTTAATATTTTCTCCTTGATCTGGGAAATAAAAAACATGGCTATAATATTCCTAGGTGTTTTCTTTTGGGGATCTTTTTCAGGGGGTGATTAGTGGATTCTTTCAACTCTATTTTGCCCTCTGTTTCTAAAACATCAGGGCAATTTTCCTTGAGAATTTCTTGAAGGATGATTTCTAGATTCTTTTTTTTTTGATCATGGTTTTTAGGTAATCCAATAATTTTAAAATTATTTCTCCTGGATCTATTGTCAGTTGTTTTTCGAATGAGGTATTTCACATTGCCTTCTATTTTTTCACTTGTTTGGACCTGTTTATTAAACAGATAGTATCTTGATTTTTCATAAAGTCACTAGCTTCCATTTGCTCCAATCTAATTCTGAAGGAATGATTCTCTTTAGTGAGATTTTGAGATTGTTTTTCCATCTGGCAAATTTGGCTTTTTAAGGCATTCTTCTCCTCATTGGCTTTTTGAGCCTCTTTTGTCATTTGAGTTAGTCTATTTTTTATGGTGCTATTTTCTTCAGTCAGGTTGTTGACTCTCAATTCATAATTTTCTTCCATTGTTCTTATTTCTCTTCCCAATTTTTACTCTACTTCTCTTAATTAGTTTTAAAAATCCTTCTTAATGTTCTCTTGGCCTATAACCAGCTCATATTTTTCTTGGAAGATTTGGTGCAGGAGTTCTGACTTTGCTATCTTCCTCCTGTTCTATGCTTTGATTTTTTTTGTCCCCAAAATAGGAGTGTAAAGTTGGATTGATCTGCTTCTTTTCTTTCTTTGTTTGCTCATGTTGGTACTTAATTACTTGACTTTTGAGCTTTTTGCTGCAGTAGAACTCTGCTACCAGGAAGGGGAGCTTTGTCCCAAATGCTGGGGTTTTTGCAGCTTCTGGAGCTGTTAGTTGGTGACTTGCCCAAGGTCACATGTCTAGTAAGTGTTAAATGTCTGGGTCAGATTTGAACTCAGCTCCTCCTGACTCCTGACAAAAGCTAGTGCTCTATTCATTGCACCATGTAGCTGCCCCTTAATATTCTGTTTATGTTACTATATGGGAAGATGATATTTGTAACTCCTAAGAACTTTATCATTATTAGGTCAGTTAAAAGTAGGCTATATGGACAGAGGGCATGCATGGGTATAAGTCAATTATGCTGAAATGATCCTAAAAAAGAAAATTAAAGTGCGAGAAAGAGAGATTCAGTGGGAGAAGGGGGAATGCAGAGGCAGAATGGAGAAATTCTTTTCACTTAAAAAAGGAATACAAGGAAGAGCTTTTATAATTGAGGTGAAAGGAGAGGAGGGTGGAAGGCCCCTCAAATACTTGAATACAACTATAATAGGAAGATTTCTGCACACTGAACAGCGTGCATCTGAATGCAAAGACTGCTTCAGATAGTACTAGCAGTATAACTTCAGGAAAGCCCTTAACCATCCTAAGACTCAGTTCTCTCCTTTAAGATTTTGTTTGTGAAAAGAACATTTAGTGAGGAAACTTCAGAGTAATTCAGCTCAACAACAATTCTGCCATATATTTGTCTAAGTTACTGGGCACTATAGGGATACTTGAATTTCCCAGTGTCATACATGTAATCTCGCAGGTTCTATTTGAAAACCCAACTTTTGGAACATCTCTTTATCCACTATGCTAAATCAGGCTTGTCAAATTATTATTGTAGTTGTTGCTGTTGTTACTAGTTAAAAGAATGTTTTATCTATTATCTACTATTCACCTTCACCCTTCCCCCCTCCATAACTCTACTTGTAAAGATAGGATTTGATTCTCTGATGAAATGACATTTCCCTAGGAGAAAAGTCTCAGGCATCATTTTCTTTTCTTTTCTTTTCTTTTCTTTTCTTTTCTTTTCTTTTCTTTTCTTTTCTTTTCTTTTCTTTTCTTTTCTTTTTTTTTTATTAAGCAATTGGGGTTAAGTAACTTGCTCAAGGTTACACGGCTAGTCATTATTTGTGTGTGGGTGCTCATTTTTTGAGGCCAGATCCAATATCGGGTCATCCCAACTCCGAGGCCGGCTCTCTTACTCACTGCGCCACCTAGCCGCCTCCATCATTTTATTTTCTAGAGAATTGAGTCAGACTTTGTTTTATGGAGATGGGTCTGGATAACTTTAACATCTTGTTTTATTGTTTTTTATGATTAAAAAATGTCATTTTTTCCCCTAATTAAAAATATGCAGTACAAAAATATAAAGAAGTCTAATTTCAAGTGAGAAAATCCATATAGATATGGTACACATATATACAAAGTAAAGGGTTATTAGGTATAAACATATTTATCTTAAAATCTACTTGAGTTTGCAGTAAGTAGAAAAATTACAACTATGTCTTTACAAATTAATATAAATAGTCAGAAATACTCTTCTTTGTAGTAAAAAAAAGTGTAAGACATAATACTGAAAAATGGCTAACAGTTTAGCTATGTACATTGTACTTCTAATATAGGCACATCTATAAACAGAAGGCAAGTATTGCTGACGATTTTTAAAATATATTGTATCCAATGGGTTCCTTCTTTCTGTCACTCCAATTTGCATGTGCTTATACCTAATTCATATAGTTATGACAATCTATCAAGTGGCTTGTCACTAGGTTTTGCCTTAACTCCTATCATTCTTCATTTGAGAGGCTTGGTGGCAGTAGTTTAGTCTGTATATAAACAGGATAACTTTTCAGTGTTCAGAGAGAAAGATATCATCAGATGCTAAGTGCTATAAGTGTTCTTAAAAACAAAGTACCTGTAACTGTAAAAAAAAAAACAAACCTCAAACACTTTAAAAGTAAACAAATCAAGAAGAATAAAGGGACCTTATAAAGCCTATTGTGCAAAGGAGACCCAGGTCTTGCTATGAGCTAGAAACCACATGTGAGATTTAATGAAGTATTTCAGTTTGACTTGGGTTATTGTTAGCATGCCTGACCACCCAGTATATTCTGAACACTCTATCATTGATAAATAAAAGACTACTCATTCTTATTTTAGTAACTGTAATGGTAATGGGAATTTGAAGATATTCCCTGCCCCTTACTGAACCTAAGGGAATTTGAAGTCCTTTCCTATTTGAAAGCATACTTTTTCCCCTAATAGGATGAATGTGGTCACATGGAGCCTGTAGTGGGAGGGGTTTGCTGAAGGGTGGAGCAAAGCCCATAGAAAGCAGGGAGTCAGAGCCAGCTAGGTGATTGGGAGGAAAGGACATTTCCAAAGGAGATAGATAGGCTTGTGAGTAAATATTGATGTTATGTTGGTGTTTGGGGGAAGGTTAAAGGATGGTATGGCTCTCTGCTACATTGTGGTAGATTAACTTCTATGTTGCTATGAAGGATTCAGTTTCCTGGTATCTGAATAAATGTTTTGCTTCTGTCTTCTATATGGAGAGTCTGTTATAGTTTGTGATTGAGCACCATGCAGGAATATTTATAGTGAATGTGGGTGTTGTGAATATTGCATTGGTGCTGCAGTAACTTATAAGGAACTTAATAATTTACCCTCTTTTGGCTCTTCTCATCTGAATAGGAAAATATATTAATTTTATAATATGTTATGTATATATTTCAATATAGGATGTTGTCAGGTTTTACATCATAAAATGACCTATTATGATATATTCCTCCTTCTTAAGAGGAAGTGTAGAGCTATAAAGCATAGGACTTGTTACCAGGAAGACCCACTTTAAAATCTTATCTCTGACACTAATATCTGAATGACCTTGGGTAGTCATTTAGACCCTCTAGACTTCAGATAAATTCTTTGGATTTATTTATTAACTCACAGGAAATTATATTTCCCTTGGTGCTTTTGGAAATGACATATTTATTCACAAACTCTCTTCCTTAAATGCACATGCTCTTTTTGAGAAGATGAAAGACAATATCACATGTATGCATAATAATAATTGACTTAATAGTATGGCCCTTTGTCTCTTTTTTCTTCATATGAGGCCAACAACAACCCTGCAAAATGGGCACTTTAAGTATCCTGTCCATTGTACCCATGTGATACAAGTCTAATATCTAATGTTAAGTTTTCTGAAGCTCAGAAAATTCAAGAGACTTACTTATGATCACATAGTTACAGTGTTAGTGACCAAGTAGGCCAGGTCTTTGAAGCACAGTAAAGCACAGTACTTTTACCTGCTCTCTGGTTATGATAGGAAGGGTGGATGGCAGATGTCAAAGAGTAGAAAGGAAGACTAGATAGGATAATGTTGCTATGGTAACAAAGAGAGACAGCAGAGAAGTTTGGTTTCCTCATCTATAAATGTGGTTAATAATAATACTCATAGCAACAGCCTCACAGAATTGTTGTGAGATTCAAATGAAATAATGCTGCCTATAAAGTGCTTATAGATGTCAAAGTACTATGATATGTCAGTTTTATGATTATGTTGTAGAGGGATTTCTGTTGATGTTAGTGGGATTCTGGCCTCTATGGTTACTTCTCAGTTTTATAATCTTTGATTCTCTAGTTTTCCCATGTAAGAAATATTTCATTTTCCATAAATAAGTAAAAAAATCCTTTTCTCTTCTTTCTACACTTTCTAATATAGCTAATCTCTCATAATAATTCACTATTTATATTTATCTTTATTTTTTATCCTAGAATTTGGCACTTGATGAGAATTGTTTTCTTAACATGTAAATCTAGTTGAAAAGATTCATATATAATCAATTATCTTTTTTTTATCAGAGGTAGATACTTCAACAACATCTCTTGCTTTTGTGGTTGCTGCTAACATTTGTGTTGTCTGGTGCTCTTGTGATTCTGTCTCACAGTCAGCTGAATGCTTCAGCTCAAAAAGAACTATCCCATCTGTGTTCCAGAGAAATAGGTTGATCCATCTGCTATGAGTGCTTCCCAGAAAACCTCAGAAAAGCTATTTCATTTCTATTTGGACTGATGGTTGCAATTCTCATTCTGATTAGAAATAATAAAATAAATTGTTAATTTCTTGAAAATGTTTTGAGAGATACATTAGAAGAGGGTTAAATATAATTTTATTGCACATAATATTGGTATAAATTAATATATAATGTATTTAAATAAATTAATCTGTCAGCTTATAGGGTTTCTTTGTTTGTTTCATCATTTGTTGTACTCTTTGGTCTAGATGCTTCACTTAATAAATATAGAATACTTCCAATTTGGAAACAAGTTGCATCAATGTAAATTCTCAACTAATCTCTAATTTATACTTTTAGAAAATAATCCAGCATGCTGAGATGTTAAATATATTTTCCAGGGTGACATAGCTTACATGTCTGAGTTAGAATCTGATTTTCAGTCTTCTTGACATCAAAGTTGGCTCATTGTCCTCTTTTTCATAGTGGCGTTTATGCTAGCAAAATGATAAGATTTCTTTAATATCTATAATTAAAAATCAGTTTAAGTTGAACCTTAGTGATGATATACCATGTAAACATGTTTTCAGTAATATATCAGGCAAGATTGGAAAAATGTTCCCTTAAGAGACAGACTTTCATTTCTTGTCTTTGTATACTTAATGCCTAGCATATAATAAGAACTTAATAAATGGTACTTCAGTGATTTAAATTTATAAATATATTATTCAAAGATAATTTACACACATGTATTTATGTTTAAGTGATAGATATGTAACTGACTAATGTCAAATTTTATTCCTTTTATAACTATAAGTAGTATACAATTTTTGAGGATGGGAACTTCAGTTAAAACTGAAATGTACAGTGTAGTATTTCAAGAGGACTTTGACTTTTAATATTCTATAACATCTACATGTGAAATATTACTTAAAACCATGGTTAATAATGTCAGCTTGTTTAAGTCTACAATGCTTATTATGCACCTACCATGTGCAAGGAGCTGACTAGATACTAGGCATAAAAGACCAAAAAAAAAAAAAAAATCCCCACCTTCAAGGAGCTAACTGGAAGAGAAGAGACCCAGTGTGTGTACAAGTTAATGTATAGAAAGGCTATTTCAGGAGAAAAAAATGAAAGTTGTCATATTAAGTGCCTAAGGGGATGCATAACAAGAGGAGGAGGTACCTGATCTACTTTGAAGAAAGACAACGACATGAGGAATCTGTGTGTCAGAGATGAGGTAATGAGGTAATGGATGCCATGCATGTGGTGAGGATAAGAGAGGGAATTAAGATTTCTGAGAATAGCTGACATTGCAGTTTGGTTGTAATGTTAGAGATCATTGAAAAGCAAATAATATGGGAGGCAGATTGGAGCCAGATTATGGAGGACTGTAAATGTCAGCCTGAGTAGTTACTATTTTAGCCCATCAGCAATAGGGGATTCCAGGAAATCCCCAATATGTGGTTAATTTCAAACTTTTTGTTTGTTTAGTTTAGATTATGTTATTTACAGAAGATGATGGAAGTATCTAAAAGAGCTCTAACCACAACATTCCCGGTTGTTTTAAGGTATAAACCAGAAAATAGCTGGATTTCAGCCAAATGCCCATTGAAGAACAACGAAAAATAAAGTTTTTTGGAGTTCAGCTGGCAAGTTTTGCACAGAACAATGGCTGGAGGATGGTGGGTTCAGCTGAGAGCAATGTGCTAACAATATGCTAATCCAGGAGACAACATCAACAGCCTTTCAGTGTCCTCTGTGTGTACCCTGATAATATATATTCTTTCTGTGTCCTTTCCTTTCCATCTCTCTCTCTCTCTCTCTCTCTCTCTCTCTCTCTCTCTCTCTCTCTCTCTTTCATCTTTTTCTCATTATATTTCATAGTGGTCAAGTGTAACTATCTCTCTTTGGTCTCTTCATTCTATTGAGAATAGACTTCACTTGACCACTTGAAAGAAAGGAAGGAAGGAAGGAAGGAAGGAAGGAAGGAAGGAAGGAAGGAAGGAAGGAAGGAAGGAAGAAAAAGAGAGGAAGGAAGAAAGAGAGGAAGGAAGAAATTCCAAAGAAAGTGCTAAGATCTCAGAAAGGGCCATAACCAGAAGAGAGAGAAGCATCCTCTATTTCAGTCAAAGTGGTCTCACTGCTGCTCCTACTAGTGTTACAAATGGTCCAAAGGGTTTAACATACAATCACAATAAGAGATCATCTGGTGTCATAAAGTTGCCTTTTCAAGAGCAGATTCAGACTTTTACTGGTGCCTTTTTGAGTGGAGAATGGAATATGAACATTTAAAACCTCCCTTTTATACCATAGAAAATTCAGATTTGATTCCAACTCATTATCTACTATCGCCAATTATCATCTGATCAATTATTTTGGTACATAATTCATACATCATAGGGTTTTTCTTTCTCTTTTATAGCCCACAATCATTTACTTCCTTTAAGAGATTTAAAATGAAGAGTTCTTTAAACTGTAACTTTATAATAAGCATGCCTACCTTTATTAAAAGAAACATAGTTCAATTCCAAATTATCAAATTAACTTGGTACAAATGGTTCCCTTCCTCTGGAATATACGCTCTATACCAATAAATTCATAAGTCTAGCAAAACAAAGAAACCAACAAAAAACAAAAACCTTCTAAACTTTAATTTCAAAGTTGAATTGAAATAAAACCCAAACAGATGAATTTGTTTTGACTGACTAAATTAAAAAATCTTTGAAACTACTATGTCACATATATTAAATATATTAGTGTACACTTTAGAATGAAGAATAAAAATCAATAAAATTATGTTCAATTAAGTGGTTCAACCATCTTTCCTGTGTGAAATGCATTTCCTTAAAAGTAGGAAATAGATGCAAGTGATTTTTTTACTCAATTAGGCTCATGCTCACTAGAAGACAGAATAAATTCAAATTTCCCTTTCAAATCATGCAATATAATTCCACAAACTTTAATTGATTACCATCTAAGTTCAAGTAACTGGACTGCGGTGGGGGTGCGGGGGCAGGTGATTCACTTAACCCTACCTCTGAATACAAACGTTTTATGTACATGTGAATAATTTAAGTGAATATGCCTAACAATCACCCAAAGTATAGTGCTTATTTAATAAGGTGTTTTTATTTTTTGATTAAGGGAAATGACAAATGCATCACAAAGAAATTAACTATGAAGATAAATCTTTTCTAATGTTATCTTATGTGTTGTCTTTACCTATTAAAAGAAAAGCTTCTTCAGGAAAGGTACCTTCTTTTTTTTTTTTTTTTCTTTTATAGTATCCTCAGACTTAAAAGAGTGCCTGGGACATGTTAATCATTCATTATTTGTTTCTTTACTTGCCTTACCTTGAAACACTACTTCATGCTTACAACATGGTGTTTTACATATAGTAAGTGTCTCCAACACTAAGTGAATTGAGTGAAACATACACTTTCCAATGTCAAATTGTTTTAATGACATGGTTGGTGAGCGAGTACATTGAGTTTAGTATGCCAGATTGTGGATCTAGGTGACTAAGATGTTGGAAGCCTTGACAGTCATAAATTTAACAGACATTGTATGATGGTGGTGCTGGATATGGATATTGTGCTGGACCTGAAGTAGTGAATATATTAATTCAAATCTTACCTTGTACATTTAAACACCTGTATAACCTTAAGCATAACCGAAATATTCTTACCTGCAAAATGAGGATAATAAAAGGTTATTGTGAGGTACATGTGAGATAATATATGTAAAGCATTTTGCCAACATTAAATTGATATTAACCATTACTAGGTTATTTTTAAATCTATGAAAAATGCACTACTAATACGACAATCATAAGAAAGGCGAGGTTGAGAATATAGACAGCTATCAGTGGACATACAAACTCCTAAGTGTTTTCCTCCCTGAACTCTACCCCTACAGGTCAATTCAAATATTACAAAACTTTTTGAGCATTGGATATATATGTACATGTGTATGTATGTGTATATATGTATTTATGCATATCTAATTGGATATATGTATATTGTACACACATAATATTTATATTGTATACATATATAATTATAAACATATATAATTGTTTTAATTGGTTGGGGTCTGTCTGCAGGTATTATTCTATAATATTTGCATGAATTCTATAATAGTGGCATGAATTTGGTATTATGAACTTGGAATAAACTTTGAATAAAGAATAGAAAAGGCTTATGCAAAATTATTTAACACACCATGTAAGAAACATACAGTCAAGTGGAAAAGTCAGTCTTTTTATAGTTGCATATCAAGCACACTATGAAGGTCATCTCAAGAAATATTAGCCTGATTCAAATAAACAGGAAAGGAAAATAAATAGACAAATAGTTTTGAGAAATTTCCAAATGAAGGAAAATCAGACACTATTAAAAAGACAAGTTCTGGGCTTTCAGTTGCTTATGTAATATCATTCTTTTCCCCTCTCAGCTCTTAACTATAACAGTAAAAGAATACATCACAAAGGCATTAACTTTACTGATGAGGTATGTTTTATTTTCATCTTAAACCCCAGAATAATTATTAGTGAAAACATATAGACATCCTATCTTTATTCTTTGTATCCAAAGCATTTTACTAGACATCTTGAAATTTTGTATAATATGTACATAGTTATAGTGTTTGCTGAGAAGCTTCACATTAGAGGTATTCAAAATTTAAGCCCAAAGTATGAGTTTAGTTGACCATTGTGGATGGTTTTGGATTGGAAGATTGGTTCATAATATTCCTCACTTCTTTCTCTTTTCTGGTGTTTATTGAAAACAATGCCCATCCTGCATCTTTGTAAAGAAAATGAGTGAGTGTGAATATAATAACTATTCATTCTTTAACTAAAATATTTTAAAATCATCAAAACAATATTAAATCTCTGAGGTAACATTCTGAAAAGTTCTTCAGTGAAGTAATTGATTTTTATTGCACCTAGAAGTAAGACAAAATAAAATTTTTAAAAAGCCTCTCAAATTAATTATAAATCAATTACCAATAGGATAAAAAAATAGGCTAATATTTCCTTAAGTAACAGAAGAGGAAGTGCTAAGATCAGTGATTTTTTTTGGGGGGGATTTTACACATTTCATTTTTGAACATACTGTAAAGCCCTCCAGCAAGGATTTTAATTAACAGAAATGCCATATATCATTTGCCTTCTCCCCAAACTCAATTATCCAGTTGAATGATTCCAAACTTCTAGGATAAACCTTAGAACATGACAATGGAACATGCAAAAGCATAGAAACTGATTCACAATATTCCTCCCATCAATTTCAGGAATCTATTAAACCTAAAAGTGCTAAGACTGAAGACATCTTTATGATTTAGGAAAATATGTATCCATTATTTTCCTAACCCTTACCAGGAATTTTCACATATCGTATTAGGTCTTAATAGTAGAGAAGGGGTTGGCCAATGTATAGATTCCTCAATACTTAACTTTTTAGACTCATTTTCCTTTCAAGAGTACAAGGTGGTGGGGGCAGCTAGGTGGTTCAGTGAATAGAGCACCAGCCCTGGAGTTAGGCAGACCTGATTTCAAATCCAGCCTCAGACACTTAACACAAAACTATGTTTGACCTTGGGCAAGTCACTTAACTCCAATTGCCCCTCCACAAAAAAAAAGAAAGTAAATAACATAAATGGGAAAATTTTACATGAATTGGCAATGTATAATATCAACTTTCACAAGTGATGATGTAGCATTATACATATGACTAACTTTCACAATGTATAGAATCATAAAGACCTCCAAGACCATCTAGTCTACCTAAATATGAACAAGCATATCATCCAGCCTGACCTTGAACATCATTTATAAGAGGAAACAGATTTCCTCTTTGAGGTAGTCTATTCAAATCTGGGAGAGTACTGTGAACACTTTTCAGCTTATATCCCTTTAGTCCTACATCTGCCCTTAGAAACCAAAGGAATCAATTCTGTCTCTTTTATCTTTGCAAAAATCCTTCAGGTATTAGAGAACAAGCTATCACATACCTCTAAATCTTTTCTTTGAGCTAAACATTTCTAGTTACCTCTACTAATGCTAATTTCATATTAACTCAAGACTTTTAAACATGACTGTTGTCCTTGTCTAGATGATCTTCAGTTTCTGAACGTACATCAATCAACTAATATCTATTAAACATCTACCTTGGGCCAGGCCTATACTAAGCCCTGCCAGGTGGGGGGGGGGGGTGGGCGGGGATAAAAGACAGTAAAGACATTGCCTCTCTTCAAGAAGTTTATAATCTAATGAGGGTGGCTTGCAATATGTGTGTGTGTGTAAATATATATATATATATATATATATATATATATATATATATATATGTGTGTGTGTGTGTGTGTGTGTGTGTGTGCTTATATATGTATATATATATATATATATACATATATATGACATAGTATATACAAGATAAAGATGAAATAATTAAAAGAGGGAAAGCACTCAAAATAAGAGATATTAGGGAAGGATTCTTCTAAAAGGTGCTATTTTAGTTGGGACTTAAAGAAAGCCAGGGTGGTCAATAGTCTAAGTGAAGAAGGGAGAGAAGTCTAGGCATGAAGGTCAGCCAAAGAGAAAGCCCAAGAGAAGAGAGATGGAGAGTCTTGTTCAGGGAACAACCAGGGGGCCATTGTCAGTGGCTCAGAGTATACATTTTGGGGAATAAGGTTTAAGAAGACTGGAAAGTTGGGGCAGAGCCAAGATGGTGGAGTAAAGAAAGGAACTTGCCTGAGATTTCTCCCAAGCCTCTACAAATTCCTTTAAAAAATGATTAAATTGAAAAGAACACTGTCCCTGGAATGAGGAGGACCTGAATTCAAATCTGGCCTCAGAGACTTGACATGCTTACTAGCTGTGTGACCTTGGGTAAGTCACTTAACCCCAATTGCCTTGCCTCCCCCCTCCAAAAATGATTAAACAAATTCTAGAGCCACAGAACCCTCAAAAAGATGGAGTGAAACAAATTTCCAACATAAGACAACTTGGAAGTTCAGCAGGAAAATTTTGTTGCATGATGGGGAGAGAGGAATGCAGTCCAAGCAAGCTGTGCCAACACAGAGTAGGATCCAGCAAACCAAGAGCAAGCCTTGGGGCAACTGAATCACTGGCAACAGTGGAGATTTCCAGACTTCTCAGCACACAGATGTTAAAGACAACTTAGAAGGTTAACAGGAAAGATCTGTCTCACCTAGGTGACAATGGAGTGCAACCTAGTGCAGGCCTTACCAGCACAGCCCCAGTCAGAGAAAACAAGAAGCAAATCTTGGGGGTGACTGAATTAACAGGTACAGCTCCTATTTCCAGAGGTCTCAACTGTTGATAGTAAGGGGGTCAAACAACTTGTCTAAAGGAGATCACAAGGGTATTTTTCTATCACCAAGGCAAGACTTTATTGCTTTGCCAATACTTGATCCAGGTCCCATAGCTAGGTGTCAGTATTAGGGAAAGGAGGACCACTAGCATAGTTAGGCTTCTGACCAAAGTGGAAGGGGAACCCTCCTCACAGTTCCAGGGCAAAAAAGAGTGTTTGTGGTTGCTCACAGACAACAGCACAGGTGAGACAAGGAATACACACCTCTCTTTGGATCATACCACCTTGAAAGCACTAAAAACTTACAGGTCCGTAGAAGTATCTCTGAAAATGTCTATATGAAATCCCTGAAGCTTGGGACAGTGCACCCTCCACCCTGGAAGCAGAGCCTTATTTTAAGGTAGTTAAAAATAAATTAATAGCCTGGGGAAATGAGAAAACAATGGGAAAAAACATTCTGACTATAGAAAGTTACTATTGTGACAAGGAAAATCAAAACACATACTCAAAAGAAGATGGCAAATTCAACGCTCCTACAACCAAAATCTCCAAGAAAAATATGGATTGGTTTCAGGTCGTGGAAGAACTCAAGGAGGATTTTGAAAATCAAGTAAGAGAGGGAAAGGGAAAATTATGAAGAGAAATGAGAGTGATGCAAGAATTTTATGAAAAACGAGTGAATAACTTGGAGAAGTTGACACACACATACAAAAAAAATTTACAAAGAAAATAATGCCTTAAAAAAATAAAACTATGCCAAATGTAAAAGAGGTCCAAAAAGCCAAAGAGAAGAATTCCTTAAAAAGCAAAATTAAACAAATGGGAAAGGAGGTCCAAAAGCTCACTGAAGAAAATAATTCTTTAAAAATTAGAATGGAGGGGCGGCTAGGTGGCGCAGTGAATAGAGCGCCGGCCCTGGAATCAGAAGGACCTGAGTTCGGAGCCAGCCTCAGACACTTAATCCACACAAACAAAAACCTAGCTGTGTAACCTTGGGCAAGTTACTTAACCCCAATTGCCCTCAAGGGGCGGCTAGGTGGCGCAGTGAGTAAGAGTGTCGGCCTCGGAGTTGGGATGACCCGAGATCAGATCCGGCCTCAGAAAATGAGCACCCACGCATAAATAATGACTAGCCGTGTAACCTTGAGCAAGTTACTTAACCCCAATTGCTTAAAAAAAAAATTAGAATGGAACAAATGGAAGCTAAGAAATCAAGGAAAAATAAAATAAACTGAAAGAATGAAAGAAATAGGAGACTATGTGAAATATCTCATTAAAAAAGAAAAACAAACAAACAAAAAAACAACTGACCTGGAAAATAGATTCAGGAGAGATAATTTGTCAATTATTGGACTTTCTGAAAGCCATGATAGAAAAGAGACTAGATATCATCTTTCAAGAAATTATCAAGGAAAACTTCCCTTATATTCTAGGACCAGAGAGTAAAATAGAAATAGAAAGAATTCACTGATCACCTCCTGCAAGACATCTAAAAATAAAAACTGCCAGGAATATGATAGCCAAATTCCAGAATTCTCAGGTCAAGGAGGAAATATTGCAAATGTTTAGAAAAAAAACAATGGAAACTGTGGATCCACAGTCAGGATAATACAAGATTTAGCAGCTTCTTCATTAAAGGGCTAGAAAGCTTGGAATATGATATTCTAGAGGACAAAGGAGCTATGATTACAAAAAAAATCACCTACCAGTAAGACTGATTATAATCTTTTAGGGGAAAAAATGGAAATTTAGTGAGAGAGAGGACTTTCAAGCATTCTTGATGAAAAGCCCAGAGCTGAATAGAAAATTTGACTTTCCAAAATAAGATCTAAGGGGGTGCATGACATAGATATAAAGGTAGATACTATAAGCAATCTGGGAGAACAAGAAATAGTTTACCTGTCAGATTTATGATCAAAAAAGACACAGGGAGTGTTACAAAATGCAAAATGGATAACTGATTACATTAAACTGATAAGTTATTGTTGTTATTGTTTTGTTTTATTTTTTGTTGTTTTTTCTTTACAAATAAAGCCAATGAATCCAAGATTAGGAGGGAAGTAGAAAATTAGGAAAGAATTTTTACAACTACTGTCTAATAAAGCCCTCATTTCTAGAATATACAGAGAACTGAGTCAAATTTATAAGAATATGAGTCATTCCACAATTGATAAAAAGTCAAAGGATATGAACAGGCAGTTTTCAGAGGAAATTAAAGATATCTATAAGCATATGAAAAAATCCGCTAAATCACTATTGATTAGAGAAAGACAAATCAAAACAACTCTGAGGTACCACATCTCACCAGTTGGATTGAGTAATATGACAAAACAAGAAAATGATAAATTCTGGACAACATGTGGGAAAATTGGAACACTAATGGTAGAGTTGTGAACTGATTCAACTGTTCTCGGGAGCAATCTGGAAGTATACCCAAAGGACTATAAAAATGTGCATACCCTTTGACCAAGCAATACCATTACTAGGGCTGTATCCCAAAGAGATCATACAAGTGGGAAAAGGACTGGTATGTACAGATATACTTATAGCAGTTCTTTTTGTGGTGGCAAAGAATTGGAAATCAAGAAGATGACCATCAATTGGGGAATGGCTAAACAAGTTGTGGCATAAGAATGTAATGGAATACTGCTGTGCTATAAGAAATGAGGAGCAGATGGACTTCATAATAACCTGGAGAAATTTATATAAACTGATGTTGAGTGAGGAGAGCAGAAACAGGAGGACTTTCTACACAATTACAGACACATTGTATCTATGATAACTAGCTTTGATGGAACTTGGTTCTTCTCAGCAATGCAAGACGACTCCAAAAGACTAATAAGAAGGGCTATCCACATCCAGAGAAAGAACTACAGGGTCTGAATGCAGATTGAAGCAAACTACTTGCTCTCTCTCTCTCTCTCTTTTGTGTTTTGTTCCTTCTTTCTCTTTGTTCATTTCATTAATTATAATTCTTTACAACATGACTAATGTTTAATGTGAAGGTATTTGTATACTTGATTACATGCCACCACAGGAGGAGAAGGGGGAGGAGAAGGATGTGGGAAATTTAGAACTCAAGAGATTGTGGAACTGAATGTTGTAAACTAAAAGTAAATAAATCAATTATAAAAAAGAAAACTTGACTTTCAAATACAAATATTCAAGAGAAGCATAAAAATGTACTGAGAGAAAGATGAAGGGAGAATTAGCATGGGGTAAGTTTTCTCACAAAAAGATACAAGAAGAAGCTTTTAAGGTGGAGATGAGGAAGGGAATGGGGAGGAGTAAGTGTACCTTGTTCTCATCAGAATATATTCAAAGAAGGAATAACATACACACTCAACTGAATATATAAATCTTTCTTACCATATGAGAAAGTAGGAAGGGAAAGGGATAAGAGAATGGGGGTGTAAGAGCAAGCACCCTAGCATATACAATTTGGCTGCTAGCACAGGTTCTTTGATCTGCTTTTCTAAAGGAATGCAACCTCAAATGGGTCCAGAAATCTTACTTTAAACAAACATATATATCATTTGCTTAGTTCAGAGGAAAAAACTGACCCCCTGAACTTGAGAGAAAATACAAACAGAAATTACAAGCAGAAATAATAGCATAAAGATGTAATGCCAAGCAAAGGCAATTTCCAAGATTCAGAATACCAGCATAGTAACTCTCTATTTTATTCAGTGACAAATTAAGGCAAAACATTCACAGAACAGAGAAAATCAAAATACAGCATTCACCAAAAGTGATTCAATAATTTCCAAGTACTACTCCACCCGTGGGCAGTACATTAATTTAGTCAATCACATTTTTTGTTTGTTTGTTTCCCCCTTTTACCCTTCCCCTTACCTCTGTCAGAACTAGGAACAATTAGTTGAAATATCAGAGAGGATGACTCCGGTTTGATATGAGAAATTTCCTAACTATTACAGCTATTCAAAAGAGGGCAGGTTAATTTTAAAAAGTGTTATCACTCAATTTAAGGAAGGGCTATATGATGTCTTGTAGGGAATGTATTTGAAATGTCTTTTGGTTATGTAAAGCTCAAACTAGATGATCTCAAAGGTCCCTTGACATTATAAGATTTTGTAATTTGGTATGAAATTTGTACAGAGAATTTTGTTGTCTTAGTATTTGGGTTTTGGTTCTTTGTCCATAGTAACCCCTGAAACAAACAAACAAACAAACAAACAAACAAAATGAACCCCCCCCCCCACACACACACACAAAAGCAAACAAACAAACATAAAATCTTCCCTAACTCTGTTCATCTTCCTTCCATTTCTTCAGTTTTGCTAATGGAATGGTGTAATGGTAAGAGAATTTGAAGATCTCCCATGCCCCTTAATGGACCTTACTTGGAACCCAACAAGAGAAGCTTGCTTAGGGGAGGCTTATTTTTCAGGAAGGCACAGCGCCCAGCCTTTGAAAACCTGGATGTTGGGGCTTCTTTCTCTGGTAATTAACATTGTATGTATGTATGTAATGATCAGACAGCTAGAAGCTGTGTCTGTTGTTCTGTTGAATGGTGTTATTTTCTCTGTATTTTTTGTCTGCTTGTAATTTCTGTTTGTATTTTCTGAAGTTCAGGGTGTTGACTTTTTCCTTTGAACTAAGTGAATGATGTGTGTGTGTGTGTGTGTATGATTAAAGTAAGGTTATTGACCCCTTTTGACTTGCTTTCCTTTAGAAAAGTGAATCAAAGAACCTATGATAGCAGTCATCCTGGGTATACTAGGGTACAAGAACCACAAAACAAAACAAAACAAAAAACTACTTATAACGTTAACTTCATTAAATAATTTTTTCCTATTGTAGTAGCAAGCACCTCAGCATACCCAGGATGGCTGCTAGCATAGGTTCCTAGAAGTGAAGCAACTCAAATAGTTTAAGAATCTTGCTTTTATTGAGATTATGCCATTTACCTAGTTCAGGCAGAAAAGGGCAGCACCCTGAACTTCAGAGAATACAAACAGAGGTTCCAAGCAGACAACAAATACAGAGAAACAGATCAGCAGTCAGACTTCCAGCTGTCTGACCACTACATCCATACCTAGTCAGTTACCAGAGAGAGAAGCACCAACATCTGGGTTTTCAAACCCGGGGGCTCAAGAGCTGCCCAGAGTATCATCTGGTCAAATCACACAACTCTCCTCAAAGTAAGCCCCAAACCAAAACCTCACATCAGGGTATATATAGCCTTTTTCTGGCTCAGAGAATGTAACAACCCTCTTGAAGCACTGCCCAATCACACAATAACAAGGTGGAGGCATTCCTGAAAAACAAGCCTCATGCCACGGGCTCCACGTAACCACATTCAGACTATTAGGGGGCAGAGTATGTTTTCAAATCAAGGAAGGTTCTCAGAGTCACTTAAGCCTATCAAGGGGCCTAGGGGCAGGGAAGATCTTCAGATTCCCATTCCCATAACACCCATAAAACAAAAGAGGCTTGTAAACTTGATTAGAAAACAAAACCCAATAATTTGGTACACACAAGAAACACAATTTTTAAAAAATCATAATACCTTAAAGTTAATAACTGGAAGCATACATATGTACATACATAGATTTATATGTGTGTATGAATATATGTGGTGTACACACACACACACACACACACACACACACACACACACGTATATCTTTCAGTAAGGCCAAAAAAGCAATGGTGGCAAAACATATTTTGGGCAAAGCAACAATGAAAATGGATGGTGTCTAGGAAGATAAACACACACATGCGCACACACACACACACACATATCTTAAGAAACAGTACAGTACAAAATGAAATAATAACAATTAACATATATGTACCAAAAAATACCAAAGTATTTCAAGAAAGTAGAAATGAATTACAAAAAGAGCTATATAAATATTTGTGTGGGTATATTTGATTTTTGTAATATCTCTACATATGCATACACACATGTTAAATGACTTCCATTAAAATGTTAACTCCTTGATAAAAGGCACTGCTGACATTTTTCTCTATATCATTTATTGGAACATATTAGGCACTTAATAAATGCTTGTTGATTAATTGATATGAAAATACTAGAAAATCAATAAATATTTTGCCCTGAATGTAAAATATAAATATTTTAAAAATTAAAAATGTAAGAATTTTAAAGCTAACAATTAAAA
Source organism: Gymnobelideus leadbeateri (assembly GCA_011680675.1). Taxonomy (NCBI): domain Eukaryota; kingdom Metazoa; phylum Chordata; class Mammalia; order Diprotodontia; family Petauridae; genus Gymnobelideus; species Gymnobelideus leadbeateri. Next base: position 83,119 of record WOXC01010122.1, on the reverse strand, counting down.
CAAAGGGCTGATGTTTAAAGAATAATGAAATAGATACATATCTACAATGATGTGTGTGTGTTGTGTGTGTGTGAGAGAGAGAGAGAGAGAGAGAGAGAGAGAGAATGAGATAGGGTGGGAGGAAGAGTGAGCTGAGGGAAGCAAATTACCAGGATTAAACAATGAAAAGAGATAATTCACAATGAATAGTAAGGAAATAAAAATTATTATTAGAAACTGCTTTTTCTTAATCAAAAATGTGGGATTTTGCTTTCTTAAAATTGATACCCACTTTAAACATATTTGTTTCCTAATATGTCCTTTCCTACCTCATTTTCCAACCAAATATTCCATTTGAAAATATTTTAAAGGAAAAAATTTTTTAAAAAGTCATCAAAATCAACCAACAAATTGCACAATCTGATGGAATATATGTGTTAATACACAATATTTCTAAATAAAGGGGAGAATCTCTATTTTTTCCAGTTCTTCTCAAGAGTCAAGTTCTGTCATTATAATTTCCCACTGTTCATTTTTATTTTCATTTTCCCTCTTATTTATATTGTTGTACTTGAGTCTATTGTTTTACAAGTTCTGCTAACTTCAGGGCATGTAAATCTCTCAAATTTCTTTGGATTATTTTTATCCATTCTTTGTAACAGAGTAATATTACATCATACTCATGCACGAATAATTACTTAGTCATTTTATTTTTCCATTGGAAGTAACTTTGTTTCCAGTTCTTTCTCTTCCTCTCTCTCTCTCTCTCACTCTCTCTCTGGAAAATTTAGCATACATGGGACTTTTATTTCTGTCTTTGGTCTTCTTAGGTAAAAGAAATTATATATCAGAAGACTGAAATATTAAATGAAATGAATGAATTCATAGAAATACCAAAGATAAAATAGGAAATAGAAAATATAAGCAACCAAATTTCAAAAAAAGAAAGACATTCACAAAATCTTTAAAGAACAAAACATGCTGTAGAATTTTTCTTTCAGTTAGATTATAGATAAATTTATTTTGTTTAAAAATTATATTTCCTTATAACTGAAGCAGGATGAACAATTATTCAGAAATTTGCTAGGATATGAGGTACTTGTGCCTGAAATTTGGAGAAGTAATCATTAGAAAGTACTTTTAGAAAGGCTTAATCTCTTAAGCCTAATATCTTCAATATCCAAGTCAGTGTAGGCAGATGGGGATTTTCTAAATAAAATTACTTGAAGTGATATTCTGATTTATATAAAGATAATAGTTAAAATAATATTAATTTAAAATGAGATATGGGAGAAAACCTCTCTGGACCTCATCACTAAAATGAGAGGATTTGTCAAAATCATCTGTAAGTTCTATTCAAATCTACATTTTTCGATTAACTAAGAAACAGTATTTTACTAAGCATTTTAAGTGGTCCAAAGCTACCTATTACTGTTTCTCTGTTTAATTATTCCTCATTTTATTTGTGTATCTGAAATACTTATGGATATTTTAATTATTTACAATTCCTTTGGAAGTTTTTAGTGGTTATAGGGTAACCTAGTCTTTCCATGAGGGGCAGTGCAGGGTTATTTGCTTCTTTTGGTTCACATCTAGGTTGTGCTAAGTGTGCTAGTTGTGAGTCTGAACATCTTAAGTCTTCTTAGGCCTTCATTTATTGGAACAGATGTTCATATAACCACAGATTGTACCAAAATTAAAGTTATAAATGAGAAGATAGCCACTTTTTAGTCACCCTCATGCTCCATATCTGTATTCCATTTATTTTTGCAGAATGTTTCATATGATGGAAGCCCTGTCTTAATGTTTAATTTTTACAATTTTTACATTTATATTGTCATAGAATATGTGACCTAATGAACACCTTAAAATGTCATATAGTTTAATATCATTTTATAGATAAGTAAGCTGAGTCCAGAAGAGTAAAGAGACTTGTCCAAATTCACAAAGGCATTCAATGAAAGATTTGAATCCAGATTCTTTGATTCAAAATCCAGTGTTTTTTCACTGTACGATGCTTCATTTTTATGTGAAGGAAATATGGATCATCCTCTATTACAATATGTGTTTGAGGTGTATACTTTCCATAATATGTCTTTATAGCCCCTAGTATTTGCATCTTCCTACCTTGTAGAGATATGCATACAAAGAGCAGGGGCCACTTTATTCTTTGCAGCTTTGTTTTCAAACTGTTGTCTGTTCTTTAACAGACATTTTCTTAAAGAATTTTCCTTTCCTTTCTAAACATCATTAGTTCCAACATATACAGTGGCTAACATACAAATTTCTCTCCAATAGAATAAAGTTATAAAAGCTTTGAAATATACATACACTACCTAGAAAATTATAGCCATATGGCAAGATGACTAGTGACTCCTGATGCATAAAATCAACACTTTTGCATGACTAAATAGCTAGCAATGTGCACAGATGTAATTATCCATAGACTTAAAATGAGAAAGTGGGTTTGGAGGTTATATGAAATTAATCTAGTTAGTGGGGAGCAAGGTTCATTAACTCATTCAGGGAATAAAAGTGTCATTCCAGAAAGTTCAACTCTCTTCTGTAAAGTTTTCCTAAACTGAATACAAGTGATTAAGCTCATCAATTTGTTGACTGAAAATATACAGGAGTTTTGGGGTATGCATGTTATTTCTGCATAAACTGAGATATTATTACTTATCATTTTTCAAATAATCTTTTCACTTAAATACTTTGGTAGCAAGATATTCTTAATATTTTGGTAAACAGTTTGGATCTATTTGCCCCATGCAGGAGCTACAGTATTCAAGAATTACTTTGATCTTCCTTCGTTTGAGAAATGACTAAAATATTCAAGGAATGTGCTCTTCTCTCACTCTCTCTCTCTCTCTCTCTCTCTCTCTCTCTCTCTCTCTCTCTCTCTCTTTCTCTTTCTCTCTCCCCATCCCTCTCCTGCCCTGCTTCCCCCGGACCCTCTTTCTCACAATGAATTAACCTAAACAAAACATTTAAATGATTAAAATGTTCTAAAAAAAACAAAAAAATGATCTAAAATTTTCTCTGTTAGAAGACACACCTTCTGTTTCCCCTTGGCTAATGAGTATCAGTGTTTTTAGAAATTCTTATTAGCGCAGCCAAAGAATAGTATAGCTTTAAACAACCTAGTTTATATTTTTTAACTTGGCAAGTCTAAATTGATATATATTATATATATGATGTTAATATGTCAAAATTATTTATGATATGTACATATGTGTATGTGTTTATGTATGGAAAGAGAGAGAGAGAGAGAGAGAGAATGAAAAGTATACTGTTGAGCTGGAAAGCTGTTAGTGTAAATGAAAATTTTCTTTTATGCTAGTAATGTAAAATACAATATTTATTTTTAATGATAATTTTATAGTATCATTTCAATTTTGAGTGAGAAATTTCTTAGCAACCCTCTAATCCAAAGTCCTCAGGTCATGTGTGAGAAACTTGAGACAAATAGAGATTAAGTGACTTGTCTACTTCCTTTAATCCATCCCTTAAATTTTCTTTTCTTCCTTTTTAATTAGGCATTTCCTACAGTACAGCTCCTTTTGACTTCTCCCACTTCTACACTAGACTTTATACTTCTCTATAAGAATGGTTTACATCAAGATATACTCTTTCCCCTAAATCCATAACGACTAATTTTTTTGTTTTTCTTTTATATTTGAAAATTTTAATTTTAAAACTTCGAATTCCAGATCCATTCCCTTCCTTCCTTGTCACCCACTCATGCTGGGAAGATAAGCAATTCAGTATGTGTTGTACATGTATACCTATGTAAAACATTACCATAGTAGATGTATTGTAAAAGACTGACTATATTTCCCTCCCACCCATCCCACCCCCCCACCTGATCCATTCCCTACTTTGGTCCTATCCCTCTTCAAAAATGGGTGCCTCCAACCTCTCCTCCCCCATCATGCCCTTCCCTCCATCATCCCCCCTCTCATCCCCCTCCCCCCTAACCTCCTGCAGGGTGAGATATCCCATTTAGTATGTATGCCATACTCTCCCTGAGCCAAATTCAATGAGAATATGGTTTTGCCTTTTTGCCTTCCTGTTCTTCCCCTCCCCTGCAACCACTACACCTTGCCTCTTCTACATGAGATAGTTTACCCCACCCTGTCTCTCCCCATCTCCTTTTGCCACATTCCTCTCTCACCTCTTAACTTCATCCCTTAAGTATCATCCCTTCCCACCAAATTCAACCTGTGCCCTCTATCCATGTATACCTGTAAACATATATACACACATTCACATAAGTATTCATATGCCCATATATCCTTCTTCAATTATACGGAGAAAGGTTTCATCAGTCATAGTTGTTGTTTTTCCATGCAGGAATGTGAATAGTTCAACTTTGGTAAGTTCCTTTTGATTTCTTTTCCCTGATTACCTTCTCAAGCATCTCTTGCTTCTTGTGTCTGAATGTCAAATTTTCTATTCAACTCTGTTTTTTTCCTCAAGAATGCTTGAAAGTCCTCTATTCCACTGAAACACCATATTTTCCCCTGAAACAAGATACTCAGTTTTGCTGGGTAGGTGACTCTTGGCTTCAATCCCAGCTCTTTTGCCCTCTGGAATATCATATTCCATGCCCTTTGATCCCTCAGTGTAGAAGCTGCCAGGTCCTGTGCTATTCTGATTGTGTTTCCACAATATTGAAATTGTTTCTTCCTGGCTGCTTGTAGTATTTTCTGCTTGATCTGGGAGTTCTGGAACCTGGCTATAATATTCCTAGGAGTTTTCTTTTTGGCATCTTTTTCAGGAGGTGATCTGTGTATTCTTTAAACCTCTACTTCACCCTCTGGGTTTAAAACATCAGGGTAATTTTCCTTGAGAATTTCTTGAAAGATGATTTCTAGGTTCTTTCTTTGATCATGGCTTTCTTTGATCATGGCTTTCAGGTAGTCCAATAATTCTTAAATTATCACTCCTGGATCTATTTTCCAGGTCAGTGGTTTTTCCCATGAGATATTTCACATTGCCTTCTATTCTTTCATTTGTTTGAATCTGTTTAACAGCATCTTGATTTCTCATAAAGTCACTAGCTTCCATTTGCTCCAGTCTATCTCTGAAGGAATGAATCTCCTCAGCGAGCTTTTGAGATTCTTTTTCCATCTGGCAAATTTGGCTTTTTAAGGCATTCTTCTCCTAATTGCCTTTTTGAGGCTCTTTTGCCATTTGAGTTAGTCTATTTTTAAGGTGTTATTTTCCTCAGTCTGGCTGTTGACTCTCCTTTCATACTTTTCCTGCATCCTTCTCATTTCTCTTCCCAATTTTTCCTCCACTTCTCTTATTTGGTTTATAAAATCCTTCTTAAGGTCCTCTATGGTTTGTAACCTGCTCATATTTTCATTTGGGGCTTTTGGTGCAGGATTTCTGACCTCACAGTCCTCCTCCTGTTCCATGCTTCGATCCTCTTTGTCCCCAAAATAGGAGTCTAATGTTAAACCTTTCCGTTTATTTTGTTTCCTTTGCCTAGGCATGTTGCCACTTAATTACTTGAGCTTTGGGCTTGTTGCCATAGTAGGCCTCTGTCACCAGACAGGGGAGCTTCCATCCCAAACGTTGGGGTCTTCTCAACTGATGGAGGTATTAATTGCGTGCCCTCCCTGAAGCCCCCACACACTCTTTGGACACATACCCCAAGACCTCCACCCCAGACTGCAATCCAGATGCAGGGACGTTAAAGGATGAGTGATTACCCCTAGACTGATTGTTGGATCCCCCTACAGTTCGCAGGCCAGGAGCTCAAGCTACAACTGAAGCTGCAAAATAGCAACTCTGCTGTGGCTCGTCAGCAGCTTCTTACCCCCAGGGGAAGAAGCTGACGTGCTCCCAAATACCCTTCCCAAGTCCATAGGGCACTAACCTTTCACTTTGTCCTAGGCATATATGTGTTGATAATTCTGGAATCATCACAGCTGCTGGTGTTCTGGAGTCCCTCCAGCCAGCTTCTGGTCCTGCTACCCTGGAGCTAAAACCTCTGACTCATGTGGGCCTGGGCTTGGCTCCCAGAGTGCTGTGCTGGCCACTCCCTGCCTGTCTGCTGGACTGTCCTCATTGGTAGGTTAGCTTCTCTGTGTCGTTCTGTAGGTTCTAGAGCTCAGAGGTTGTTTAGAGTCCTGCTTTTTCATGATTTTGAAGTGGTTAGGGCTGGAGCACAGTGGAAATGCTGTTTCTACTCTACCATCTTGGCTCCGCCCCACTTCACAATGAAGACTAATTTTTCCAAAATAATAAAACCAAGATATATGTAGATATCAATAAGAACATCTTCATGCCATGCTTTTGCATTCTAGCCTTCACTCCCAGCCTTAATTCCATATCCTGACCTGTGGCCCAAGACTTATTATTGGTTCACGATATCTAGACTTACTCAGACCTTCTCATCATGCTGCTTTTCTAAGAACCTCAAATGAATCAAATCTTTCATTCCAAGAAACGATGTGTCAATTAATTTCACTATGACTTAATTCATCATTATTGTAACTTTGCTGACCAAAACACATTTCCTTTGCCACTTTGCATACAGACACACATGTATGTATGTATGTATGTATGTATGTATGTATGTATGTATGTATAACTGTGTTAATGTAATACATAAAACATGTATATTTCATTAACATATTTCTTTTTTTAGTATTCTTTATATGTATTTTCTCATTTATACTTGAATTCTCCTGCATTTTCTCTAAATTAAGTGGCATGTCTATGGAGGATTTATAAGAGGATGTAGAAGAAAGTCACACAGAATAAGGGGGAATGGATGGGTTAAGGTTGTCACTGTTGAAGAGAACACCCATATCAATGACATAATCTTAAGCCTACTATGAATTGGCCTACAAAGTTAATGGAAACCCAGGCTGCATTAATAGAAGCAAAAAAATAAGAGATGTGAAAGTCAATCAAACACATTTATTCAATGCCTATTATGTAGGAGACAAAATGTTAGGTCCTGTGGATACAAATACAAAAATGAAATAAACAATTATCTCAAAAGGCTTATATACCACTCGAAGGATAGAACATAAATATGTTTTGAACAGTTTATGTACAAAATAAATGCAGAGAATTTTGGTTAAGGGAAACTAACAACACAGGTTGCAGCGGTCAGGAAAGTACTATTGAAAATATTTTGTACAAACACACACATACACACACATATATGTGTGATATGTCTGTGTGTCCCTTTAACTTCTTCATTTCTTCAAATTTAGTATTGTCTAACATCTCTCCAGAAATTTCATTGCTTTAAAAAATATAAATGATATCCTTTACATTTACCCTTATTAAAAACTTGATATCAATCTATTTGGTCTTCCCTTTCCTTTTCTTCCCTTCCCTTCTCTCCCTTTTAAATTTTATTCCCTCTCTTCCTTCTAAAAGAAACACTTTAAAATCACTTTTATTGGGTCTTTTTCTTTTTTTTTCATTTTGCATAAAAATACTGTTTTGATTTAAGTTGGTATATAAAATTCTTTATTTTCCTTATTTTTGGCTTACTAATGAACAGACAGGGGAGTGAGGAATACAAAGTGGTAGATTAAAACATATGCATCTCCCAGCATTCTTGTGATTTTGTAATATTATAAACCATGAAACACCACATAAAGGTCAGGCATTAATACAAGAGTTGAAAATGAGGAATTCTCTGTTCAATTCCATGAAGTTATAGGAAGGTGAATAATTGCTTGGGGCTTTAATTATATCTGCCTATGAAGGATATCAAAATGAACATTTGACCCTTTTTGAATTCAGTGTACATATGAATAGCTTCTTTTAGGTTGGTGTATATAGGAGGAACTGTTTCCTTTCTATTGGCCCTTTGTAAAAAGGGGGGCCAATTGCATGCAGTTTGATGATCAAGATACTGAAAAGTCACAGAGTATTGAACACATCTGAACCATGGGGTGTAATGAGGAAAGGAACTCTTTCCTTTAGAAGTTGCTGTCAATCATGTGACCCAAGAAGTGAGATTCCCTGGATCTTGTTGGTGGCAATATCGGAGGAGTCCTAAGGTGCAATAATAACAATACATTCCTGAAAATATACAACAGAGGGGGATCAGGGAACTATGTGATCAGTGCAGTGTAAGTTCCTGAAACCCAAATTTTTGTAGGAGAGACAGCTTCCTTAGCTTCCAGAACAGAGAAGTCTTTATTTCATACTAGAGGCAGTAAGTAATCATTGAAGCTTCTTGAGCCAAGGAATGATATAGATGCACATGTGCATTAGGAAGATTAAATAAATATTTGTAGAAAATAGTGTAGAGGACAACATGGTGTAAACTCCTGATTTGGTTGTCATGACCCACAAATACATGGAGTTTTTAATATGTAGGAAAACCAAGTAGTTCCATTATTGTGAAAATAGCCAGGGCATATGATAAGAAGGGATAAATGGAGGTGGGGGCATTGAGGAGAAAAGTAAATAAACAGATGCATATGAACACACAGACATACTCATGTAATGTATGAACAACATAGATTTTTAATTTTCTCTATAAAATATATCATATAGCAAATTTGGGGTGAATGAATGGCTCAATCATGATTATTCAAGTTTGATTTGGTTAACATTAATAGCTATCACACTTCTGGATACGCAGTAAAAGTACAGTAGCAACGGTTATTGATTTTCAGAGTTTACTTAAATATCTAAGGATTATGAAACTATCTTAAATATTGTACTAATATAAGTGAAGATTATCCTTGAAAACTAGATTAAAAAGAAATAGAAGGACTTAGAATAGGGAATGAGGAATAAATCTATCTCTTTTTGGAGATATCATGATGACATACTTGGAAAGTCTCAAAGACTCAACTAAAAAGTTAGTTGAAATAATTAACAATTTTAGCAAACAACCAGGATAGTTAGTAAACCCACATAAATCATCAGAATTCCTATAAATCACAAACAAAATCCTAGAAGAAGAGATAGTAAAAAAAAAAATCCCACTTAAAATAACTCTAGGTTGGGGAGGCTGGGTGGTGCAGTGAGTAGAGCACTGGCCCTGGAATCAAGAGAACTTGAGTTCAAATCTGGCCTCAGACAATTAACACTAGCCATGTGACCTTGGGCGATTCACTTAACCCCAATTGCCCTGTCCTTCCCCCTCCAGAAAAAAAAAAAATTATTCTAGGTCTAGACAGTATAAAATACCTAGCAATAAACCTGCTAAACAAACCCAGGAACTATATGAATAAAATTATTTTTAATTACACAAAAGAATATTAAAATAATTTGAAAAATATTAATTGTAAATGGGGAGACAGGGCCAATATCATAAAAAAGTCAATTTTAACTAAACTAATGTACATACTCAATGCCATCTCAATTTGCCACAATTTATTTTACTATATTAGAAAAATAATAACAAAATCCATTTGGAAGAATTAAAAGTCAAATTATCAAAGGCACACATAGTAAAAAAAATGTAAAAGAAGGAGGTTTAGCAGTACCAGATCTTAACTATATAATAAGATAGTGATTTTCAAAATCATGTGATACCATGTAAGAAACAGAAAGATCAGTGTAATAGAATAGACATACAGTTTATAGCAGCAAATGAATATAGTAAACTTATATTTGAAAAATGTAAAGACTTAAGTTTTGGGGATAATAATTCATTATTTGATAAAAAATTGTTGGGAAAACTGGAAAGCAGTCTGACAGAAGTTAGGCATAGACCAATATCTTATATAATTTAGCAAAATAAGATTGAAATGGATATATGACCTATATATAAAGAGAGATATTATAAGAAAATTTGAAGGTCATGGGGGAAAATATCTACCAAATTTATGGGCAGGCAAACAATTTATGAATAAACAAGAGATAGAGAGAAGTGTGAGGTATAACATAGACAATTTTGATTATATTTAATTTAAAAGGTTTTGTACAAATAAAACAAATGTAGCCAAGATTAGAAGGAAAGCAGAAAATTAGGAAAAACATTTTTATAGACAGGTTTTTAGATAAAGATCTTATATAAAGAACCTTGTCAAGTTTAAAAGAATACAATTCATTCCCCAATTGATAAATGTTTAAAGCTTATGAACAGGCAATTTTTGAGGAAGAAATCAAAACATTTTATATTCATATGAAAAATATATCACATCATTATTAGAGTAATGCAAATTAAAACAGCCTTGAGATATCATTTTACACATATCAGAATGGCTAAAATGATTGAACGAGAAAGCAACAAATATTGAAGGGGATGTGGCAGAATTGGGACACTAATTCACCATTGGTGGAACTGTGAACTGATCCAATCATTTTCGAGAGCAATCTGAAATTATGCCCAAAGAGTTATTGAACTTTCTAAACATTTTGACCCAGCAATACCACTATTAGGTCTATTTCCAAAGATGATTAGAGGGAGAAAAAGAACCCACATGTTCTAAAATATTTAAAGCAGCTCTTTTTTTGTGATGGCAAAGAACTGGAAATTGCAGGGCTATCACTCAGGGAATGGCTGAACAAGTTTTGGTATATGATAGTGATAGAATAGCACTGTGGTAAAAGAAATGATAAACTCAATGATCTTAGAAAAACATGGATAGACTTGCATGAAATGATGAAGAGAAAAATGAGAAGAATCAAGAGAACATTGCATATAGTAAAAACAATATTTTTTGAGCAACTAAGTAATTTTTAACTATTAAAAATAACCAAATTAGCTACAAAGGACCTATGAAGGAAGACACTGTTTGCATCATGAGAAAGAAATGATAAATAGAAGTGTGTATAGAATGATTTTACTTATATATACATGCATATTTTGTCTAATGGTATCCATTTCTAGGGTGGGGGGAGAGAAGAAATAATAGAAAAAAAAAGAAAGTTACATGATACCTATTAAATATTTAAGAGAAATAGAAAATTATATATAAGAAATGTGCAGTTTCATGTGAAATCTTTTTTATTATATATTGTGAAAATGTTTCTTTTATTTAATAAGTTGAAAATAAAAAAAAACAAAATTAGATTAAACTTCTTTGTGTTACTTCATTTCTAACATGGCATCTCCCCTATTGTCCTTTTTATCTCATTTCAACTGGGCATAAGAATCCAAAATTCCTTGTGCTATAGGATAACTTATATCCAGCGCAGCATGATATATTAGTAAATTTTGGACTTAGAGTCAGAATACTTGTGCTAAATCCCACTTCAGATAATTATCATATGTATGCCCCATGGGCAGTTTAATTAACATGTCTGAGATTTATTTTTCTCAACTATAAAAGTAAATGGTTAGGGGAGGCTAGGTGGTGCAGTGAGTAGAGCGTCGGCCCTGAAGTCAGAAGGACCTGAGTATGGATCCCGCCTCAGACACTTAATGCACACACAAGCAAAAACCTAGCCGTGTGACCTTGGGCAAGTTACTTAATCCCAATTGCCCTCCAAAAAGCAAAAATAAAAAAGTGAATGGTTGGTCTCAATGGTTCCTAAGTCTCTTCCAGCTCTAAATATATTATTGCATTTACATTGAAGCAAAAATACATGCTTCAAACCTGAGAATCAACAAAAGAGGAAAATTATAAATGCTAGAGAAGATGTGGGAAAATTGGAATGCTAATGCATTGTGTGTAAAGTTGTGAACTGATCCTGTCATTCTGGAGAGTAATTTGGAACTATGCCCAAAAGACTACAAGAATGTGCATACCCTTTGACCAAGCAATATCACTTCTATGTCTGTATCCCAAAGAGATCATACAAATGGGAAAAGGACCCCACATTTACAAAAATATTTATAGCAGCTCTTTTGTGGTGGCAAAGAATTAGAAATTGAGGGGATGCCCATCAGTTGGGGAATGGCTGAACAAGTTGTGATATATGGATGTAATGGAATAATATTGTGTTATAAGAAATGAGGAGCAGGCAGATTTCAGAAAAACCTGAAAAGAAGTGAATGAACTGATGTTGAGTGAAGTGAGCAGAACCAGAAGAACATTGCACAAGGTAACAGCCACAATGTGTGATGACTATCTCTTCTTAGCAATGCAAGAATCCCAGCCAGCTCCAAAGGACTAATGATGGAAAATTATGTCCAAATCCAGAAAAGGAACTATGGAGTGTGAATGCAGATTGAAGAATATTATTTGCGCTCTCTCTCTCTCTCTTTTTCTTTTTTTGTTTGTTCTTTCTCATGGTTCCCCTCATTGATTTTAATTCTTTACAACATGACTAATGTGAAAATAGGTTCAATATGAATGTATCTGTGGAAACTATATCAAGTGACATGCTGCCTTGTGGTGGGGGAGGGGAGAGATGGTGAGAAAATTTGGAATTCAAAATCTTATAGAAGTGAATGTTGAAAATGATAAATAGATGAATAGATAGACAGACAGGTAGATAGATAAAAAAAAACTGAGAATCTCTTAGTCTCCTGAGATCTTAGGATTATTTGACTTTCATCATTCTGGGAGGGCTATTAGAGATCATCACAATTTCTTGGTAGTTTTTTTTTTTTTTAACAGATGAGAAAACTGGGACCCAGAGAAGGTATTTTAACTTTGCGATTAGAGATCCAGACCTGGAACCCAGTCCTCCAGACCATCTTTAGGAACACAGTCCCATTAAAATTTGGTATTCATTTCTTCATATGAAGTGGTTACATCTGTCTTTATATGTATCTTAACTCACTCATAGAAAAATTACTTTTTAATTTTATAAGTCTCAACTATTCAATAAAAGTGGCCACCAGACTTTAAATATTTTACCCATTTTTGGTTATTAAAATCTGAAATCTGGATATTTTATGTCCAAATTTTCAATTTATAATAATATTCTATATTAATTTAGAGAGCATTCAAATTTAAAAAAACCTTTTTATTATATTTTATTCAGTACCTTTACAAGGCATTATATTTTTACTGCTAAAAAGTAGACTTAAATTATGTAAAACTGATTATAAATGGGAGCTCATGTTTAAAGTCTATCACCTTAAAATTTTTATCCTAGAGGAATTACAAGAGTATGGTGATTTGATTTACAATTTTCTCTTTTATGTTTTTCTTTTTGAAATATTCTTGAATAGGATTAATACTGATGTCCAGGATCTAAAATAATACTTTTGATTCCCAAAGGGAGCAAAGTATTACTTAGTCTGAATTAATTATATTGGAATTGTATTTAGGACCTGATCACAAAATATTTGCTGAGGACCTTTCTTCAATATCCTTTTGACAGATGATTAAATTGTACTGATCTGCATTAATATTCAAACAAATTTTGTACACTAGGGTGATACAGTGGAAAGAACAAAGAACTTGAGATCAGAATGTTTGGCATCTAATAGTTGTATTTAAATGCTACTTGTACTACTTGGGGAAAATTCACTTAATCTTTCTGAAACTCAGTTTTCTGATCAGCAAAATAATACTTATACTACATTTGACATATAATTATTTTGGAGAAAACGTTTGCAAACTTGAAACCACCCCAAAATGTGATTAGTTGCCCTTTTATCTCCTTGAAACTTCCTTCACTCTCAAATAAAGATTGGTATCAGAGGAAAGAATTAGAAACAAGAACATACAGAGAAGCAGATTTAGACTTGCTATAATGGAAAACTACAACTTTCCAAAGTGAAATGAATCTTCTTTGTGTGGTGATAGATTGTCCCTCATGCAGAAACTAAATTAATATTATCTGTGTTGATATAGAATGATTTTTAAATTTATTTTTTATTTTTGCATTTGGATAGAGATATCTGGGCAGGTAGGTGGCAGAATAGATACATTACTGTGCCTAAAGTCAGGAAGATTCATATTCATGAGTTCAAATATGGCCTAGGACGTTTATTAGCTGTGTGACCCAGGACATGTCACTTAAATTTTGTTGGCCTTAGTTTCCTCACCTGTAAAAATGAGGTGGAAATGGAAACGGCAAACCACTCTAGAGTCTTTACCGATCAAACCCCAAATGGGGTCACAAAGACCTGGACATGACTGAAACAAACAATAACATCATATCTGAGACCCTCTCCAACTCTAACATTTTGTCATTCTATAATTTTGTGATTTTGTGCAATTAGATGAAGTCTTTCCTAGTTTGAACATTCTATTAGTATTATTATTAACCTTGTCCTTATTGACACATAGTTCATGTTTTACACGTATTTCTGGTTCCTACACAGAGTGGACAATTATTATTTGCTATTAAATATGATGATAGTGATGATGATAATACTTTACATTTAAATCATTATTGGCAATTTTCAAATGTCTTTTAGAGTCAACTGAATCACATGGTTTGATGCAAGTAGTACAGTTCTCAAGGTTATCACATGATCCTTTTGCTTGATCTAATAGAATTGTCTGCTCCTTGTAACCTCTCCTGTGTTTAAAAAAAAAACAAAAACATTTTGGAATTTGTACAAAGAAACAAAAACCTTAACTTAAAAACCTATCACTATATATTCCTGTCATTATCCTACAAACATAAGACTAGCCTAAAAGTGAATCTTTTAAAAAATAAATTTTCTAAAAGGCTTGATAACCTGGAGTCCACGGATTTATTTTAGTAAAGTATAAATCATTATTATCCTGCCTATTCATCTTACCCAAAGCCCAGGGAGACCATCTCCCAAAGAATTGAGGTTGTTTTTTGTTTTTTTTTTTACATTATCTATAGATATACTTTCTTTGATCTTTGGAAGAAAGCCTAACAATAGTCTTTAATGTGCTACTGCTTTGATCTGGGTATCTTGCAGCTAATCTGGGGTGCTATAATGAACATGATTTGGTGATTGTAAATCATATTTTTCTTTATTTGAGTTTGAGAAATGAAAAACCATGCAAATGGTTGTGTGTGCCCTATACAAAAATTATTCCATGTAATTAAAAATAATTTTAAATGTGAACTATTTAGAAACTTCTTTGATGTATTTAATCAATAAGCATTTATTAAGTGTACTGCATTAAATATCATATGCCAGTAACTGTTGATTAAATCACTAAAATGAAATAGTCCCTGCCAATTTCCTCCTCTCCCCTAATACATACAAGACATACACACAACAGATATATTGGGGTACAAGAGATTTAAATAAAAAAAAAACCCTAAAAACTGATAAAATTCACTGTAATATCTTACAAGTGAATTGTTGTATTTGTACTACTAAAACCTGAATTATTAATGCATAAAATGATTTGCTTTGAGATACCTTCTTTGCAAGACACTTTAAATGGCTTGTAAGCTGATTTCCTAGAAGTCACGTTTTTTGGTTATACACTGGCATTTTAAAAAATCACTTAATTATACTGATTTATAAAGGCTTCATTTGTTTTTATCTTCCTTGGATTTAATATGTACTTCTAAGTAGAGAATAAATATTTGTCAGATGTATGCTTCAATAACTGAATAGATCTCTGATTTCATCAATTTCATCATTTATCCCAACCATACAGCTTATTTCCCATTCATGTTTTGTCATATTTTATGACTCATATTCATTTCTTCCCTTTAAATCCTTTCCAAAAGTTCTTCCTCCAGATCTGTTGATATATTTGTCTCCTCATTAATCACTTAATTGATTGATAAAGGTTAAAGTTATGCATGCAATTATTGTTGACAATCCTTTATTTCTTCCATATCCCTCTCATTTGTCCCAACTTTTTCCTAGGGATCTAAAAAGTCCTCAACATTTGTAGTTCTATCCTGTATTTTGGGCTACCCTAATAAAAGAAAGAAACTTAAAAGTACTACCTAATTATTCTCAGATCTACACATCCAACCTTAACTTCTCTCCTGACTTCCAGTCTTGCATGTCCAACCATAGGTCCTAAACTTCAGACCCCATAGAGCTTTCCAGTTCATGTGATGCTTACCTCAAAAGGACTTAGGACCTTGGGTTGGAGGTGCAAATTTTTTTTTTACTTTTTCTTTGTTTCAAATTTTTTTTCTGCTTTTAAGTTGAAGAGTTCATTCAAATCTGAGGTCAGGTACTTGTTAATATAGAAGCAGTAATCTTTGACAGATCTGTGAAATATTCTTTATTAAATCCTTTTAACTTAGTATGTGAGAATAATTGTTAATTTTTACCTGCACAAATGGGCCTAAGATTGTTCCTGTTCCTTATTGATTATTTTGAGACTCTTTCCTTTATGGTACTAGATAAGAGGATGATGCTAATGCCTCCTCACTTGCCTAAGGACGTTCCTGGACTGGAGGCATAGGCAATATATTTAACAAGGATGGCAATTATTTATTTTTCAAATTTATATGAGAGTATAAAGTGAGTCTGGAACAAGTACAAACAGCAAACATCAGCTTATTTAGCAGGTGCATGCTTTCCAAGAGGAGGATAATGGAAAGCTTACTTCCAGGAAAATAATGTCTGACATCCAAGAGAAATATCTCAAAACAACTCAAGCATTTATAGACATTTTGTAACTAGTTTCAGTTTGTACATCACATGGTGAAAAGGAAGATCTTTGATTGGCTTTGAAAGCATTTAGAAAGTCTTAGCCTTCAGTTTATATCTTTAACTCTCTTTACTCCATTTGATGATTTTTGCGGAATGGGGTGTACAAAATTAGCAGTTCAAAGTTTCAAAGGTCAGGAGAGCCACTAAGCCACAAGAACCCAGGAGCTGGAATCCAAGCTGGGCTTTGTAGGAAAGGCAGCATCAATACCTTAAAGGGCAAGAATTAATAATTAGTAGTGACCTTTGGGAAACTGGTTGCACCTAAACTTGAATTTGGTGGAACCAATGCCATGTAGGAACTGAGCTAAACTTTGAGCCTAACTCCCCAAAGACTGAAGAGGTTTAGAGGAGACTATGCCCTTGAGATATTAGAGAAAGTGTTTGTATTTTGTTCTCACTATGTCTTCAACATTAATATCTCATTGTAAAATCTAAAAATATAAAATAAAATAAAAATGACTTCTTCCTTCTTGTGGGTATTTTTATGAGATCTCATTTATTTCTTAAGAGCTGTCTGCATGCAAGGAATATGGTCCAAATTAAAGGATATAAAATTCTCTTTGTTTATAGTATGTGTTTTTATATCTGTCTCTCAGACTGACAGAATAAGGATCTCTGCTTTTATTTTGTTCAATGACATGAATGAGGCAGAAAGGAGGGCCCAGAGATGTTGACAGATTAGCACACCGCTTCTGGTGATCTCCTACAGGCAAACTGGTTCTTTATCAGCTCTTGTCTGTCAAGGTTATGAGAATAAGCATTCCCAGACTCTGCATCATGATAATCTAAGTGAGGTAAGTCAAGAGGCTGTTATCTGCCTCGAAATAGGTTTGAAATATAATGAGCAGGTTTATGCCTGCTATATTTAAACTCCTTTACTAGAGCAGCAAAGATGCTGCTAAATGTTTTGATATTCACAATGTGTGATGTATTTATAAAGAACATTCAGGGGAAAATGGGAGAGTGTAAGATTAGAGAATTCTGCCTAACTTGTCTGTACAATGACAGAGGCCTACCTAACTCTGTTATCAAAGAGGATATAAATTATATAAGCTTGATTCCCCTTTTGTTCTTCCTCTATACATACCTTTCCCCTTCCCCCCCATATATTTGTAAATATCATAATATTCATTTTATGTAAGTAAATACAAGTTGAATAATTTAACATTTGAATTGAACTGATAAATGTTTAGGTTAAAGTCACATAAGAACATAGAGGCAGCATCATAAAGTGGATGTCTAGTAGCCTTCTGAACTAGGGATACTTGGGTTTAAACGCCAATTCTGACACTTTGCTAGCTCTGTGGATTGTAGTTAATACTTAATCACTTAGTAGAAAAGTCAGAGCCTTTTTGCTTTAATAGAGGGTGTTTACAAACTGGGAGCTCTTTATAACACTCAATACATATTTCAGATCAAAAGGAATAAACATATTGAAGACCTAGAATAGCATGGATAAAGGGCTGAATTTAAATATGACCTTAGAGCCTGAAAACTTGACCTCAGATCTTACCACTGATAATAATTGTCCACTTTTAGCAAGCCACTTTACTTAAACTTCCTTCAGGCAATTTTTAGGACTTAGCTACAACATATTTAGGACTTATCTACAGCAAGATACTATGGTATCTTAATCCACTCAGATTTAAGTTTTCTTTTTAGAGAACATTCATGAAGCAAGAGGAAGTATTTATATAGATAGCATCACTAAACTGGGTCTAAGAAAAACTCCCAAGTCAAATCACCCTAGACAAGGCTACAATTAAATGTGGACACACACACATAAATACATATACAGACATATATATATATATATATATACATATACATATACATATACATATACATATACATATACATATATACACACACAGATATATATATGTATATATACACATGCACACATATATACATATATCCACAAATATCTATAAACATATACACATTCATACTTATACATATATATGAAAAACTGAGCTATGCATATTTCCTTTTGTCATCCTTTTATCTATAGGTGGATAGCACCTACTTTCAGAGGTCCTAGTCTTTCCATATAGTTCTGGTTTGGTTTGTTTTTTGTTTGATTTTGTTTTTTTTTTTTGGAGGGGGTAAGGTAGAGCACAGCTAGTTTTGTGTTAAGTGTCTGAGGCCAGATTTGAACTCAGGTCCTCCTGACTCTAAGGCTGGTGCTCTATTCACTGTGCCACCTAGCTGCCCCTTTCTAAATTGTATTTCTAAATCAACCAGCTCATCATTTACTATACCACAGCAGTATTCCAAAACAATCACATGTAATCTAAGGGATTATCTGTGAAAGTCCCCCTCCCCACCACCAGTGTTCTGCATTCCTTCTATTCTTGGCTATACTGGTTTCATTTACACCAGAAAATTTTAATTTAAAATAACTGAAATTACACACTTTACACTTCAACAAGTCTTTATATTATAATATAGTCTAAGTCTGATACTGTTGAATCTCTTTCCTTTGCATTTTTTTTCACTAGTTTCTTTATAATTCCTGATTTTCCAGTTGAGCTCTGGTCTTCCCATAAGGAAGCTTGGGAAGTCCCCTGTTTCATTGAATGTCCATCTCCTCCCCTGAAAGATTATGCTTAATTTTTCTGGGTAGTTGTTTCTTGGTTATAATCCAAGCTCCTTTGCCTTATGGAATATATTGCATACCCTCCACTCTTTTAATGTAGAATATGCAAAGTCCTGTATAATCCTGATTGTGGTTCCATGATATTTAAATTGTTTCTTTCTGGTTGCTTGCAGTATTTTCTCTTCAGCCTGGTAATTTTGGAATTTGGCTACAATATTCTTTGGCATTTTCAATTTTGGATCTCTTTCAGGAGGTGATGGGTGGATTCTTTTGATGACTATTTTACCTTCTGCTTCTAGGATCTCAGGGAAGTTTCCTTTTTCCTGAAAAATGCTGTCCAGGCTCTTTTATCATTATGGTTTTCAGGTAGACCAATAATTTTTAAATTGTCACTCCTGGATCTATTTTCCAGGTCAGTTGTTTTATTAATGAAGTATTTTATATTTTCTTCTATTTTTTCCATTCTTTTGTTTCTATTTGCCTGATTCTTGTTATCTTATAGAGTCATTAGCTTCCACTTGACCAATTCTAATATTTAACAAATTGTTTCCTTCTATTAGATTTAGTGCCTTCTTTTCCATTTGGTCAATTCTACTTTTTGAAGAGTTGTTTTTTCAGTGTACTTTTTCCCATCTGGTCAATTATATATTTTTAAGAACCTGTTTCATTCAGTGTACATTTCCCCCCATTTGGCCAATTGTATTTTTTATGGCTATATTTTCTATAGTCAATTTTTGTCCTTCCTTTTCCAAGCTATTGACTCTCTCTTGTATCCCTCATTTCTTTTCCCAATTTTCTTCTACCTCTCTTATTTGACTTTTAAAATTCATCTTGAACTTTTCCAAGAAGGCTTTTTGGGCTTGAGACCAGTTCATGAATTCCTCGTAGAGATTACAGATGTGCGTATATTGACAATGTTGTCCTCTTCTGAATTTTTGCCTTGATTTTTCCTATTACCACAATAATAATCTATGGTCATTGTACATTTCTGCTTTTTGCTCATGGTGTTTGCCTGTTTCCTGGTGTTTAAAGCTGAGCTCTCTGGCTGGAATGCCAGAGAGACCACTGACATAAGCTTCTTGTGCTGGGAGCCCATGACCTTTTCACTGACTTTGTATGCTGGGGCCTTTGTATGCTGGCAGATGAAGGCTGTAAGGGTTTGACAGCGGATGCTGAGCTGGAGTCAGCAACAGTGGGTCTCTAGGGGAGGTGGGAAGTTTGGTCCCTGGAGGATGCCTGTTTACCCAGGCTTCTTCAAAGCACTGGAAGGTTTGGCTGCTGGAGGATCTCTGCCAGCCTAGACTTGTGGTAGACTTGTTCTGCTGAAGTACTGGGAGATTTGACTGCTGAAGAACATCAGTGATTGTGGGTAGTTTTTTGAGCTGGTGTCTACTGTTTCCCTTGCCTGTGTTAAGGCACTGGGTGGGGTAGGGTGAGGAGATCCTGGTATTGGTAATTGCCTGTTACACCACCCTGGAGCTCTGTATCTGCCCTTGGCTTGCTCAAGGGGGTCTTTCTTCTGGCTTGCTGGAATGCCTCCAGTCTTTACTGCTCCCCCTCTCCCAGAGCAAGGGAGGTCTTTCCTGTTAATCCCTCAAGCTTCCTGGACTACAAGACCACTATGCTCCATCTTTCTGTTGACTCAGCTGTTCCATGGTTTTTATTGGGGTGATATTGTGAGAAACAAGCTTTTGGGGATCACAAGACCTCCCAGGTAGGGTCAGGGAATGAGCCTGGGGGAAGGTTCCACTGCCCACTGCTTCCCTGGAGGCTCTTTTGTAGATCCACATGATATACCACTTAGAATTTCCAAACAGAGCAGGCAGAGGAAGGCAATTATTACACTTCTTGGGAGAGAGCAGGTGTAGTACTCACAAGAAACACACACAGTGATAAAGGAATAAGAGTGAGGTTATACAGTTCTGTCCTGCTGGGCAGACTTAAGATTAGTAAAATTCCTCCAATTCCTCACTTTATTTCCCAACATTCCCTCCATATATGTAGATTATATGCAAGACATAGGTATGGTATTGAGGATGCCTATGACTGGGTGTAACCTCTAAGGTCCAAGCTGAGTGCCACACTCCCACCCCTCTAGATCCCTCTGGCCATTGTCATAGTTCCAAGGAGATCATGACATTAAGTAAAACAAGACCAGCAAGTTTCCCTACTGCTATTGATTATCTTCCAATAACCTCTGTGGGAGCAAAACAAGACACCATAATATCACCCCTTACAATATTTGCTGGGCTTCCAGAGGTTAATAATGGAGGGTGAGAGTGACTTACTTGTGACTCTACCATCATGGCTCCTGGAAGTTCCTGTCAGCAATGCTTTCTTAATGCCATATGGCACTATGATTCTCCCCATGAATCACTACAAGAAGGTAGCTTTGAAAAAATTCCTTTGGGAAAATATCATTAATAATGAGGTATGGGCTCTGGGAGCCCCCTTGAGCTCTGCTTGAGTCTTTGAGGTAGAGGCTCTGGGAACACCCCTTGAACTCTGATTAAATTGTCCCATTTGATGAGGCATTTGCATGAGGCCATAAGCCTTACATTTTGGCTGGGCCCAGACCTCAGTTACTAGCCTAGCCCTCCATTGTTCATCTACTACCCTTGAGCCTATCAAAATATCAATCCACACTTGAACTGTCCTAGCTCACCATTGTCTGTAGTCTCCAGGTAGCCTCCTGCAACTTCCTACCCTTAATTACTCATTGACCTCATTTAACTTTTCCTGAACACCCTCCCCAAACTCCTCCTCTAGACCACCCCTAGATTCCTCCCACAACTTTTCTGTACTTTTCTGTATATAAGATCCCATCTTGTCTCTATGTGTGTGAGAGCACCAAAGAATGACCTAGAACAGGGTTACTCTGTGTCCAATGCAAGTGAACTTTTAATGAACTTTACTTTTTTTTTGGCTGAGAGAAAACTTGAGTCGAATTCATTTGACAGGACCTGACATGTTGGTATTTCTGGTCTCCAGAGCAACCCTAACTCTCTTTATGGGTAACCTCTTCATTACCACTACCAGAACTCCACTACACACACACACACACACACACACACACACACACACACACACACACACACACACACACTCTCTCTCACAATCTCCCTCTATTATTCCTCTGATCATTGCTGAGGAACCTCTCTATCAATAGCACCTTCAAATCCTCCTCAACATTTGGTAAGAAGACAGTTTTGTTTTGTTTTCCAACAAGTAGCAGTGCTAGCCTCCTGGGGGAAAGCCTTAAGTTTATTACATTTTCCCTTAAATGTGATGGCTCTTCTTCCCTTAGTCTCTGTGTCACTCATTTTTCCCCCTCTTCCAATTTCCTGAAAAAAAATTAAGATTCTTCTCTTCTTCTTCGTATTCTTTTTCTTTTCTTGTTTTGTTATCTCTTGAAATATTTATTTCTTTCTTTCACAAAATAATTTCCCTTTTTTAGGCAGATAGTAGTGAGCTATTCTTCCAACCCTTTGATTTTCTCCTCTTGATGATCTATGGGCTTTGGGAGCCCCCCTGAGCTCTCTTTGAGTCCTTGATGTACAGGCTCTGGGAACCACCACCCCCCCTTGAACTCTGATTAAGTCATCTCATTTGATGAGGCATTTGCATGAGGCAATAAGCCTTACACTGTGGATGAGCCCAAGCTTCTGGTTACTGGACTTCCCACCCTCTATTACTAGACTTCCCACCCTTAAGCCTATCAAAATATCAATTCACCCTTGAACTGGTCTAGCCCACCATTGTCTGTAGTCTCCAGGTAGCCTCCAGCAATTCCCATCCTTAATCACTCATGGACCTCATTAACTCCTCCTAAAGACCCTCTCCAAACTCCTCCCCTAGATCTTCCCTAAAACCTTCTGTATATAAGATCCCATCTTGTCTTCATGTTTGTGAGAGTGCCTTAGAATGGTGGGAGCACCATAGAATGGTGAGAGTGCCACAGAATGACCTATCAAAGGCTTATTCTGTGTCTAATGTAAGCCAGCTTTTAATAAATTTTACTTTTCTTGGGCTGAGAGAAGACTTGAGTCAAAATCATTTGGAAGGACCAAGCATGTTGGTATTTTGGGGTCTCTAGAGCAACTCTAACCCTCTTTACGGGTAACCTCTCCACTCTTGAAGGAAGATTAACTCGTATTTTTGGTCCCACATATAGCTTTTATTTTGCATTGGAAGAAACACAAACAGATTTCCCTCACCAAACACACTTTCAAGAAGTGGGATCCCCAGTTTTTGCTGCTTCCCCCCCCCCTCATTCTTGTTGATAATCAGTATTTTGCCTTATTATTATTTTTTTTGTCATATAGAGAGACAATAGATACACATATATGTGCATATTTTCATATTGGTCAATATCTAAGCATTTATATAATCTGTAAGTGTTAAGGTCAGGAATTAGAGGTGCACAAGACCCCAAAATACCAATATGCTGGGTCTTTCTGAATGGATATGACTCAATTCTTCTCTCAGGCAAAGAAAAGCAAAGTTTATTAAAGGTTCACCATTATGAGTAGACTCTTAAGGAGCCTTGGTATCTGTGACACTTTTATTGGACAACCTGGCCAGAATAATCTATCACAGAGTGTGTCTGTGCTAGATCATTCTCCAGCCCCTTGAAGCATGGTGTAACTTATATACATAAAAGTTGTGGGAAGAATCTGGGGGTGGTTTAGAGAAGGAGTTTGAGGAGAGTCTTCAAGAGGAGTTAAATGATGTCAGACTCCAGTAATGAGACAGTAAGGGTGGGAAATAGCTGGAGGCTACCTCGAGATGACACACAAAGGAGGGTTAGGCTAGTTTAAGGGTAACAGATTTGGGCATAAATATTTTGGGAGGATCAAAGATGGGAACTAGCTGGACAATGGAGGGCTAGATTTGGGTTGAGCTATAATAAAAGACTTATGGCCTCAGACAAATGCCTCATCAAATGGGAGCATTCAAGGAGAGTTCAAGGGGATTCCCTGAGCCTGTACCTCATAAAAAGGATGTCACTAATATCAAAATTCTTTTGTACATCAAGCAAAAATTTAGAAAAGCAATATCATGCCACTTCATATTTTTCTTCATACTCATTCAATTCAGCAAGTATTTATGAATCACCAAACCGGGAGGGGGTATTATGTTAGGCAATGGCTATAATGTAAAATTTAGATGAAACTAGAAAAATTACCCAGTTCCTGCCCCAGTGGAATCTATAGTCTACTAAATTCACTGAAATTAATACTGTTGCTTGGTTCAAATCTAGGTGCCTAGTCCAAATTAAAGAACAAACAAACAAGCCTCCAAAACTAAAAAAAGTCTCTGTTATTACATGTAGCAAATATAATTATTTTCAAACATTATAAGCTGTTATTCATATGAATAAACCTGGTTAACTGGTCTGGATTTAGATCTTTAAAATGTATATATCACAATCCTTAGTTTGAGACTAAGCATACTTGACATAGCAAGCATATTAAGCTAGAGTTCAGGATTTCCATATGAACAGAAAAAATGCCTCTGGGCATATCTCAAAAAAAATAGTTAAAATTTTCACAAAAGACACTGGTGATCAGAATGAATTGTAACCTAAAAGTGATGAGCAGGGGATGTTAAGAGGGAAGAAAGGGAAATTGTGCATTTCTATTGGAATTCTGCTCTAAGAGTTCATGCTGATTTTAACAAACAGTACTTTGATAAAAGTACTTACCGCTAAATATTTTGTCTGCATAGGAAAACAGGCCTGACATCCAAAGTCACATTAAACTTATAATAATATATCAGTAATAGTCATAAAAATAGAACTATTCCCTAAAATCAATGCATTTGAATAAACATTGAATACCTAATATGTGGGAAACACCTAGCCTATGGGGAAGATACAAAGTTTAGATTAGACATATCCCCTACCCCCAAGGAAGGTATAGCCTAGTGGGGGATAGTAGGGAGAAAACACATCATAGGAATAAGAAACAAAATGCTGTGTGATGTCATGCTGGGGAGGAATGAAGTTCATTACATTCATTGAGATATGGGGACATTATTTTAAAAGATAGCTTTTGTGTTGGGAAAAAGGATACCTGGAAATTTAATAGGCAAAAAGAACAAGAAAGGTCATTTAAGGAAGAGGAAGAAGTGTTAGGAAATTCACAGAAATAGGAAGGTATAAACCATGTTCTGGAAAAAGTATAGTTTGTTTTTTTCTGTGGGTATAGGATTGTAGTGGTATTAGTCTGAAATAACTCTATAAATGTAATTATGATGGTTCCACATTGAGCATTAGTTTAACTGTTACATGTAATAAGGTATCACTTAGTAGTTGTGAGCAAAGAGGTTAGTTGTATTAAAAAAATGAAATTATGATGGGAGCATGAAGAATGGATTAAACTGGGTGAGAGTAGAGGAAGAAAATAGACAGATACTATAATAATATGTTAAGTTTGGACTTGCATTCAGGTTGTAACAGTGGGGAATGGTGATGAGAGAAGTATTATGGAGTAAAAATGATTGGCATTGTTTCCCATTTGATATTAGAGATAAAAGATGGCAAGAATCAATGATAATCCAAACATTTCAAACATGGGAGTTAGGGTAAATTCCCATGCTCCAGGATGAAATAGTGAAGAAGGAGGAGAAAGAGGAAGGAGGAGGAGGAGGAGGAGGAAGAGGAGGAGGAGATTTAGTGGGAAAGGCAAATAATACCTTGTACATTTTAAATTTGAGTTTTCTGTCAGAATTCCAAATGGAGAAGTCTAATCAGGTGAAGAAACAGGTCTGGAGTACAGAAGAAAAGTCAGGGCTATAGCTTACATTTTAGAAGTCAAGTACAAAGAATTAGTAATTAGGAAGCTCCTTAGTAGAGAGTAAAAACAGAAAACAGAGTCAAGCTCAGCAATTCAGAGAACAACCATTCTATCAGGTCAGGAGTAACACAGAGGGCTAATTCTGAATGGGACACAAAAGCAGATGTCAGAGGAGCTAAGATTATAATCAACAGAGTATGGTGAAAGCATCCAGGAGAAAAGGGTGATCAACAATGTTAACTTCTATAAAGAGTTCAAAAAATGAAGAATAAAAAATGCCATTGGATTTGGCAATGAAAATCAATTGATGATTTTTAAGGCAATAGTTTCAGTCCTGTGGTGGATACCAAGTCACATTTCAAATGTGTGAGAATATAATGGATGGTTAGAGAGTGGAGATATTTCCTATAGAGAATTATCACAAGGCAATAAATAGAAAATAAATAGAAAGCAGATAATAGACATATGAATTCTCATTTTCATGTTTATATTTTTGTCAGGATTATGGAAACTTGAACACAATCATAGCCAAATAGGAACAAACCATAAGAGAAGAGAGAATAAAGATGGGAAATACTTGAAGTATGGGCTGGAGCGGGGTTGAAATTGTTATACAAGGTGCTGAGGGAGGCAGAATGAAATTAGATTAAGGGCAGAGCTATAAGATCTAGTTTTAACAAAGACCAGAAGAAAATGGTAATGCTGAGAGATTTTAGAAAATAGCATAGTATGGGGAGGCTAGGTGGCGCAGTGAGTAAGAGCGCCGGCCTCGGAGTTGGGATGACCTGAGATTGAATCTGGCCTCAGAAAATGAGCACCCACACATAAATAATGACTAGCCTTGTAACCTTGAACAAGTTACTTAATCCCAATTGCTTAAAACAAACAAACAAACAAAAGAAAATAGCATAGTAGTACTAAGGGAGAATAGTTTCAATTTCCTCAATGAAGTAGGAGTTTAAGTCATTGGCTATGTAAAGTCTGTAAGATGTGGTTATAATTATGGCTTGGAAGACAAGATTTTAGAGTTCCTGTGAAGGATGAGATAGAAAATCAATAAAAACTAGAGCAGGACAATTGCCAAGCAGTATGGAAGGTCTTGCTGAGGTCATCCACCATAGATTTACAATGGATGAAATTTTACACCAGCTGGTATAATCATCATTGTCATTCAAATCCCCAGTTCCTTTAAAATTAGGTTAGGATATAGTATTATCTCTGAGGCATTTTCTGATTTTCCCTTTACCCTCTCACCCCATTCAGATGCTACAGTCTTCTTCACTCTATATTTACTTTCTATATATTATGCATTTATTGATGTGTATAGATATTATTCCCTACCACAACAAACAAATACATAAATGTAAACTCAGTAAATATAGAAATTATTTCATTTTTGTCTCCATCCCTTATACCTGATAAAGGGCTTTCCACATAGCAGATACATATGAAGTACTTGTAAACTGAATGGTAGGAAGGTAGAATTTTGAAATAAGGATCTTGGAAATAGTAAAATTCAGTGAAGTAATATAATGCAAGATGTGACCATGTTAATGAGTGGATGAAGTGGGGAGGAGAAAGAGGTCATCAACACTGCAGAAATTTAAGATTAATGTAATCAGAATGGTAGGAAGGTCCTTAACATGATAATTAAATCTCCTTCAAGATGAAGTCAAGGGATGGGATACAATAAAAAAATTACAGGCTAGATACTAATGGCATTGAGCTAAGTGGGAGAATAGTCTGAAAGTTGCTAGAAGACAGTTACAAAGATGATGATGATGGGCTGGGGGTAGTAGTTATATGTACATAAATTTCATTGACCTCAGAAGCTGAATAGTCATTGAAAGAGTGATTATGGTAGAGGAAAACTGTGAATCTTCAATTTGGAGCCATGAATATATCTACTTTTCTTTCAAGATTGTGATTTGGTAGAAGTGAGAAGAATGGTTTCCAATGAAAGAATTTTAAAAAGATGTGAAGTCCTTGGGGAAAGTCAAATTTCAGTTAAAATAAGTAGGTAGAAAGAGCGTGAACTGAAGAGTTTGGATAGCTATGAAAGTTTTTTAAGACTAGAGCAAGAAAAAAAAAATACAGAGCAAGAGTTAAAAGAGTTAGCAGATGGATGAATCAGGTTCAGATAAACCTAAGGAGGAATAGGGCTCATGAAAATAGGAATACAGCTAAAAACCTTATGAAAATATATTCCCCATCTAGGGTGGTAAGGCTGTATGACATGAGTTAGAGAACCAGTTATTTGGGACATAGATTGAAGTGATATTTTAGAGTGGGGATACACAAGTATTAGTGGGGGAAAATGTAAAGATTTATCACAGAACATGTATAGAAAATTAAGTATTGCACTTGAAATTTTATTTCATTCTTTGGTTCTACTACCCTAAAGCTCTCTTCCAATGTTTTATTAAGTGTGAAAGTAAGCCTACATTCTCGAAGATTTTACTGGTTTTTCTTAAGTTTTCGTAAGTTCTCTCTAGCCAGACAAGCTTTATATATAGGCCAGGCAAAACACTGAATGTTTATCATTTGTAGACCAGAGAAATTCACCTAAAATTTGAATGGTGAGTGAAGAATTTATTAATCAACCAAGTCAGTTAATTTGTTTATATATCTATCCATCCCTTTCTTCATTTATTTATTTGTAAATTGATTGATTGATCAAAGAGAAGACATTCAAGATGACAATCTACTAAGGGTTAGAGTGGTTATCTGTGTAAGTGGAGAGAAAAGCCTTATGGATCACAACAACGATCTTTGAAGTACTAAAGAATTGAATTTTAATTTTGTCCATTAGTATTTTGTACCCTTAAGTAATAGCCCTACCTTTGTCAATTAAGACGTCAAGGACTTATAATTTTGAATTTGGAAGGGGCTTATGCATTTTTAATGTTCTTATTGTAGTTACAAAGAAATTGACACCTACTGAAGTGAAAGCACAAACTAAGGTGGTGGAAGAAGATGAAATTCTAGGTTTTCTTAATCCTAAAAGGCATAAAAAACGGGTTAAGAGGCATATGTGTAGGGATAATTCCTTTGGTATTGTACCATGCAAGCTATGTATTTTTAAATTCATTTTAAACTCCTGAAGAAAATATAATTACAAATAAAAATAGATATCAACTGTTTATCTATTTCTCCTATCAGTGTATCCCTTTAATATATGGTACTAAGTCTTTAAAAAAAGTAAATACATTGAAACATGTCAATTTAAAAGTGTTTTATTTGGATATCATTCATTAAGTAATGAGAATGATTAAATTTATTTTTCATCATAGCATGGATCCCATCAATAACATTTAAGGAATTTTTTAGATAGGTTGCATTAAAAAAAAAATCATGATTAAATGAGTTTATACAAGATCTAATGAAAGAGGTCTGATTCTGCACAATGAATTCCAAGTAACATTATCAAAAGAAATGGAAATAACTAAATTTTAACTTGCATACTTTGTGGAAGAAAAAAGAAAGAAAAGCTAATTTAAAAATTTCAGCACTACTGAATAAGCTACAGTAAACTGGAAATCACACAATCTGTCAACAAGCTAATTTAGGTGCCACTATATCAAACAAATTGTAAACAATTCATGATTTGCATACATGAAACACTTCTTCTATCATCTTACAATTTATGCTATAAACGGGTTAAGCTATGAGAATTAAAATATGTATTGGTGATATTGAAATGATAAATCTTGGCCATAGAAATCATTAGAGACATGATAAAGGATTATTGTGTCAGCTTTCACAGCTATAAATAAAATTGTAGTATATTATAGTATTGACTATCAAAAAAACAGGTAGGAGAGGAGCAAAAGTAAGCATTCAATGAAACTGAGGTTTACTACTTTGAAATTGCTGTATGGGGCGGCTAGGTGGCGCAGTGAATAGAGCGCCGGCCCTGGAATCAGAAGGACCTGAGTTCGGAGCCGGCCTCCGACACCTAATCCGCACAAACAAAAACCTAGCCGTGTAACCTTGGGCAAGTTACTTAACCCCAATTGCCCTAAAGGGGCGGCTAGGTGGCGCAGTGAGTAAGAGCGCCGGCCTCGGAGTTTGGATGACCCGAGATCAGATCCGGCCTCAGAAAATGAGCACCCGCATAAATCAAATGACTAGCCGTGTAACCTTGAGCAAGTTACTTAACCCCAATTGCTTTATAAAAAAAAAAAAAAAAAGAAATTGCTGTATGGCAGAGGCAACATGGCAGAGAGAAGCCAGGAAGTTGCCTGAACTTTCCCCAGTTTCCTTCAGAAACAACATAAAGTTAAGCCTCTAAAAGAATTCCGGAGTGACAGAATCCACAAAAAGATGAACTAAACATTTTTCCAGCCCAAGATAACTTAGAAGGACTTCAGGAAATGTCTGTCTCATTTGGTTAAAAGGGGATCTCAACCCACCACAGGCAGAGTCTGGACAAGGCAGCTGGAGGCTCTTATCCACAGCAAAGATCAGCAACTAAGGACCTACAATTCAGGCTCAGCAGGACAGTCACATATCAGGCCAACTGGGAGGCCCTCTGGCACCAGCGCAGCAGGCCACAGAACCCAGGGCACAATAGGCATGACTATGGAGGGCCACAATAGCACAGTAGGAAATCCACCAGTCCCAGAGACTCTAGCCCAGAAATCCAGAGACCAGGCCCCTGGAACTCAGTGAAAAAAGCTTGGGACAGAGCTAGCAGAGCCCCAGGAGGAGAAATTTTTAAAAATGAGAAAAAAAAAAAAAAAGAGTTCTGACCATGGAAAGCTACTATAAACACAAACTCAGAAGAGGACAACAATATCAAAAAGACTACATGAAAAGCTTGAAAGCAGAATATGAATGGGTCTCAAGACCAAAAATTCCTCTTGGAAGAGCTCAAAAAGGATTTATTTATTTATTTATTAGCTTCTTATTTATTTATTAATCTATCTATTTATTTATTAGTTTTCAATATTCATTTCCACAATATTTTGAGTTACAAATTTTCTCCCTGTCTTTCCTTTATCCCCATCCCAAGATAGAATGCATCCTGAATACCCCTTCCCCCAATCTGCTTTCTCTTATATTCTCCCCTATTCCCCCTCTAACTTTCTAGTAGGGCAAAATGGATTTCTAAAACCCAGTGCCTGTATACCTTATTTCTCAGTTGCATGTAAAAAATAATTTTTTTTTTTAACATTTGTTTTTTAAACTTTGATTTCCAGATTCTTTCCCTTCCCTCCTTACCTACTCCCACAGGGAAGGATAAGCAATTCAATATAGGTTGTACAGGTATAATTATGCAAAATGTTTCCATAGTAATTTTATTATGAAAAACTAACTATATTTCCCTCCATCCTATCCTGCCCCCCACTTATTCTATTTTCTACTTTGACCCTGTCCCTTTGCAAAATGTATGCTTCCAACTACCCTCTCCTCAAATCTGACCTCCCTTCTATTGTCCCCCATCTTGTCCCCTTCCCCCCTACTTTCCTGTAGGGTAAGGTACCCAAATGAGTGTATATGTTATTCCCTCCTTAAGCCAAATGCAATGAGAGTAAGGTTGACCGATTCATTCCCTTTCACCTTCTTGCTCTTCTCCTCATTTGTAAATTTTTCTCATGCCTCTTTTATATGAGATAATTTACCCTACTCTATCTCTTCCCTTCTCCTCTCATTATATTCCTTTCTCACCTATTAATTTTATTTTTTAGATATCATCCCTTCCTATTCAACTGATTCTGTACCCTCTGTCTATGTATACATGTACACAGATGTACACACACTCACATATATATTTATATATGTATATATACACATAAACCCTCCTATACATACACATATATATACATACACGTGTATGTATACATGCATACATACATACATATACATACATGTATATTCCCTTCAACTATCCGTATACTGAGCAAAGTCTCATGAGTTAGAATTATCGTTTTTCCATGTAGGAATATAAATAGTTCAACTTTAATAAGTTCCATATGATTTCTTTTTCCTGTTTACCTTCTCATGCTTCTCTTACTTCTTGCATTTTAAAGTCAAATTTTCTGTTCAATTCAGGTTTTTTCATCAAGAATACTTGACAGTCCTCTATTTCATTGAATGACCATATTTTCCCCTGAAGCATTATACACAGTTTTGCTGTGTAGGTGATTCTTGGGTTTAATTCTAGCTCCTTTGACCTCTAGAATATTTTACTCCAAGCTCTTTGATCCCTTAGTGTAGAAGCTTCTAGATCTTGTGTTGTCCTGATTGTGTTTCCAAAATACTTAAAGTATTCCTTCCTGATAGCTTGTAATATTTTCTCCTTGACCTGGGAACTCTCACATTTGGCTATGACATTCCTAGGAGCTTTCTATTTGGGATCTTTTTCAAGAGGCAAATAGTGAATTCATTCAATTTCTATTTTGCCCTCTGGTTCTAGAATGTCAGGGCAATTTTCCTTGTGAATTTCGTGAAAGATGGTATGTAGGCTCTTTTTTTTTTTATCATGGCTGTCATGTGGTCCAATAATTTTTTTTTTTTTTTGCTTTTCAGATTGCTTTATTTAAGAGTTGGGAGATGAAAGAAATGTGGAACTAACAAACAGCAAACTTCCCAACTTCCCTCCACCCATTCCCCTCAAAAAAAATCTGTTTATGAATCTCTGAAATATTGATCCCATCCTTCCCTGTTCCTAAATACCCCCAGGATACAGAGAGCTTAATCGGCCAACTCCCAGACCCTAAAACAATTTGTTGGTTTCCTCATCTCTAGTCTCTCACCTCCTCTGCCTAAGAATGGGCTAAGCCCTTCAGCTTGAATGCATGGTAGAGCCCAGAGGGGTAACAGGGAGAGAGGAAAATGCATCCTCCTCTGTGAAAGGAGGTGGGGAATAGAGAGTGGTGAAATGAGGGCCTCCATAACTGGAATGACTGAACGGAGGGCCTGGAGCTAGGGGAAAAGGCATAGGTCCACCAGGGAAGGAACCAGCTGCCTCAAAATCTTCTCGGGGTGAATTGCTATTGCTGCGTTTGCCCTTCTGACGCTGGTTACAGAACCAAACTCGGACAATATCTTTCTCAAGACCCAGCTTCTCAGCAATATTGCTGATCTGCTGAAGTGTGGGGTTGGGGCACTGGAGAAACATTGTTTCCAAGTTTCCCCGAATTCGATTCTCAATGCTTGTACGCTTCCTCTTTCTGGCTTGTTGGAGGACTGTCTCAGCCTCGCACAGCTCCTGAAAGTGGTCATTGTCATCCGCAGCTTCTAGCCACTTCTGTAGCAGAGGTCTGAGCTTACACATATTCTTGAAGCTGAGCTGTAGTGCCTCAAACTGACAGATGGTGGTCTGGCTAAAAACCTTGCCAAAGAGAGCCCCACATCAGCCTGGGTATAACCCAAAGTGATCCTCTTCCGTTTTAGCTCCTTGGCAAACTGCTGCAGTTCTTCTGGGAAAGGGGTCTCCTGTGGCTGCTCATCTGCACTCTCCACCGGCTCAATCTTGGTGACTCGAGCAGTGGCGTGGGGCTCTGGAGAGCTGCCCTCGGAAGGGCTCTCTTCCCCGGGACCGGCATCGCCGTTGGGGACCGCAATCTCCTGAGCAGGCTGAGCTATCACTCCCACACTGGGCTGAGGTTCACAGTAGACACCCCCTCCCCACATATCCTACAAGGGGTGGTACGGGGCCATTCCCCACCCGTCGGGTCCGGGTCCGGTTCCAGCCCCGCCAGGTGGGCCTTGAAAGCCTGACCAATTCCACGTAGGCTCAGAAACTCCGGCCCCGCCACCTCCTGGGGGTGGCGAGAAATATTCAGGAGCCAGGGGTCCCGCCATGCAGAAATAAGGCACCCCGACCCGGGGGTTTTAAGGACTGAGCTGTCCAATAATTTTTCATTATCTCCAGATCTATTTTCCAGGTCAGTAGTTTTTCCAATGAGATGTTTTACATTGCCTTCTATTTTTTCTTTTGTTTGAATATGTTTTAGAGAAACTTGATATCTCAAATAACTTTAATTTGCTCCAATCTAATTTTGACAGTTATTCTCTTCAGTGAGCTGCTGAAATTCCTTTTCCATTTGGCAAATTCAGCTTTTAAGCCATTCTTCTCTTCATTGGCTTTTTGGGTCTCTTCTGCCATTTGAGTTAGTCTATTTTTTAAGGTGTTATTTTCTTCAGGATTTTTTGGTATCTCCTTTAGCAGGCTATTCACTTGCTTTTCATGATTTTCTTGCATCATTCCCAGTTCTCTTCCCAATTTTTCCTTCACTTCTCTTACTTGATTTTCAAAATCATACTTGAACTTTCAAACTTTCCTAATGTAAAGACCGGAGCTGAACAGAAAATTTGATCTTCAAATAAAGATTTAAGAGAAGTATAAAAAACATAACAGGAAAGAAAAAAAACACTTTATTCAATAAGATTAAACTGTTTACATCCCTACAGAAAAGAAAATTGTAACTCTTAAGAGCTATATCTCTATTAGGACAATTAGAAAGGGTATACTGAGACAGTGGGTCTGGATATAAACTGACTTGATGTTATGATTAAAAATAAAATAAGGAGGAGAAAAAAGTGATTATACTGGGAGAAGAGGAAAAAGCCAGGCAGAATGGATTAATTATATCACATGAAGAGGCAAGAAAGACTAATTAAATTAGAGGGAAAGAAGAGAGGGTGAGCATTGTTTGAATTTTACTCTCACTGAATTTGGCTCAAAGAGGGAATAACATACCCACAATTACAGGAAACTAAACAATCTAATCCTAAAGAATGATTGGATCAAACAACAAATAATAGAAATAATAATTTCATTATTAAAATGATACATTTAATGAAACAATATACCAAAATTTATGGGATGAAGTCAAAGCAGTGCTTAGGAGAAATTTTCTATCCATAAATACTTATGTAAATAAAAGAGAAAGAATATTTTAAGTGGAAGGAATGAATAAATCCCAGATTAACTGAAGAGAAAAAAATTAAATAACACCACTTTAGGAAAAGAAATGGAATGAGCCATTACTGAACTCCCTAAGGGAAAAAAAATGAATCTACAGGGCCATATTGATTTAAAGCAAATTCTATAAAACTTTTAAAGAATAATTATTTTCAATACCATATAAATTATTTGGAAAAATAAGTGAAGAAGGAGTTCTACTAAATTCCTTTTTACACAAATATGTTGCTGATAAGTAAACCAGGAAGAGTCAGAAGAGAAAGAAAATATAAACCAATTTCTCTAATGAATATTGATGCAAAATATCTCTGGGGATTTTGGGGTACTTGCTGCTACAGTGTTTCAGAAGATGTGGAAAATTGGGACACTAATACATTTTTGGTGGAGTTATGAATTGATCCAACCATTCTGGAGAATAATTTGGAGTTTTGTTCAAAGGGCAATCAAGATGTGCATTCCCTTTGATCCAGAAAGATTACTGCTAAATTGATATCCCAAAGAGATCATAAAAAAGGGAAAACATAATATGTGTACAAAAATATTTATATCAGCTCCTTTTATGATGCCAAAGATTTGGAAATTGAGGCCTTGCCCATCAACTGAGGAATAGTTGAACAAGTTGTGGTATATAAATGTAATGGAACACAAAAAAAAAAAAAACCTGTAAAGTCTTATTTGATCCGATGCAGAGTGAAGTGAGCAAAACCTGAGAACACTGTACCAAGTAACAGCAATGTTGTGTGTTGACTAACTATGATGGACTTAGCTTATCTCAGCAATGCAATGATCCAAGACACTTCCAAAAGATTCGTGTTAGAAAATGCTATCCATATCCAGAGAAAATTTATGGAGTCTGAATGCAGATTGAAGCATATTTTTTCTATTTTAAATTCTTTTTGTTTTTTGGCTTTTTACTTTTATGCTATTCCTTCTTTCAACACATGAGTAATATAGAAATATGTTTAAATGATTGTACATGTATGACCTTTATCAGATTGCTTGCCATTTTGCGGAGGGGAATTAGTAGGGAGAGAGGGAGAAACAATATGAAACTCAAAATCTCATAAAAAATGAATGTTGAAACCTAACTTTACGTGTAATTGGAAAAAAAAAAGAAAATAATACCAACCAAAGAAATTTCTCTAGAAATAACTATAAAATAGAAATAAATTAACTCAAACAGGAACTAGAATTCTAATGCATAGAATTGTAGCAATTTCTATAGTTTGAGTAAGTAGTGATTCAATGAAACCATTTAAAATATGTTAAACTCCTACTATATGCCACAGAGAAATAAATTCACACACACATTTGACTACTGCACCATTCTTTGTCTAAATAAATAGAATTTAGGCTAAATTATGTCCAGGAGGTAGAAGATGCAGAGGAGAATTCAATATAGCAGGAGTATCCAAAGGGTCTTTGCCACATGCTAGTTTCTATCTACCCTTTTTACTAATCTTAAGATAGTGTTAGTGATGAAAGGTTGTAATAAATTTGGGAAGTGAATTCCTTAATATCTAATGTGCATAGGATTAATATGAGTACTTTGAAGCTACTATTTAGTGTATCCTGATTCCTAGAGCTGTTTGGTAGGTAGGGTACAAATATTTATTGCATAGTTGTGGTATAAATAATAGAAATGCAAATTTAGTTTATCACCATGAAATAAAGATGAGTGATCTCACTGAAGACATCCTGCTTTGTATCAGTAGATTTCAGAATGGTTCATAAGTTCTCAATTGAAATTAGATGTCTTAGAAGAGCTCAGAGTTCAGCACTCTTCTCAGGAGAGATCATTGGCCACTTCACAGGAAATACCTTCAGCTAATTCTGAAAAGCACCTCAGAGCTTGCAGCACCATTTTCTGCTTGAAAGTGCTGATTAGAGGGAAATAAGGGTTTTTCTCTTAACTTTTTCACCTATTGTTTGATAGGCAATCCAGTAGGAGGTTACAGCTCTCTTAACCTCAGGCATCCAGACACTAAAAAGGTGAAAATGATTCACTCAATGTGAGATAAAGATACCTAGAGCAAAAGGAGACATAATAGCACTTGTAGGTAGAGGATGGACTCACCATTGCTCTCTTTTCCTGTCACAGTGAGGTTTATCCAAGATCATAGCATGACAACAGTCACCTCCCATTGAGGTAAGAAAAGCATTTCCCTCCTTGTAATTGTTTTAACACCAAATGGTGGATCTGCATTAGCCTGAGACAACAGTGGGGAAACTATGGCCTCAAGGACATATGTGGCCTTCTAGGTCCTTGGGTGCATCCTTTTGACTGAGTTCAGATTTTATAGAACAAAGCTTTTTGTTAAGGGAATTTGTTCTGTGAAATTTTGATTCAGTTAAAGGGTCACAATTGAGAACCTAGAACCTAGAGGGCCACATGTGGTCTCAAGGCTGCAGGTTCCCTACCCCTATCCTGGAGATTAATCAGACAATTGTCAATACTTTTTTACTAATATGAGTATATACATATAGAGATACATGTACATATACATAAATATATATATATGTATTTTAAATATTACAATTTTTTAATTTTTTTCTGTTTCTTTTTACACCTTTTTCTATTTTGCAACATTGTTTTCCTGCTCTCAGCTACTTACATTTTTACTTTACTCACTACCATCAGGGCACTTATCTCTGTCTATAAATTAGACTGCAATAAGGATTGTAACAGGGCATGGTCAAAGTTCTCATAGATGGAAATGTATCAGATGCCAGCCAAGGAGTCAAACTGGAAAAGCTTTACAGGTCCCAGTGTTAGAGTTCCAGGTTTCATTTCTTTGTGTTTTTTTTTCTTTTTTTGAAAGAGTACTTTGCTACCTGAATAGCTATGAGGGAAAATAGCTTCACCCTTTAGTGGATTATTGTATTGACTGCTTTTGAAGGAAAAAAAATGATAATATGAAGGCTAGAAATCCAGTTATTAGATGTCCCAAGATATATGTATTTTCTATTCACATGCTTCTTTCCCATAGTTCTGTTGTTTTTCCCTACTCTGTCCACAGACACTGTTTACATCGATGGGAAAATGTATCCCTAATTTATTAGAAATGTCACAATATAATTATTCACATGTTGCCTTATGTTTAGTAAATGTTACTCAGTTAATAAAGTTAAGATGGCTTGATTTGTTAAATGAGAAACATGCAAATGGTGACTAAGTAGCTACAGCATTCAGTAGTACTACTCCATCTATCAATCTTACCACTAGAACCCAGCAAGGGTTAGGTGCAGCACCA
Source organism: Gymnobelideus leadbeateri (assembly GCA_011680675.1). Lineage (NCBI taxonomy): Eukaryota > Metazoa > Chordata > Mammalia > Diprotodontia > Petauridae > Gymnobelideus > Gymnobelideus leadbeateri. The sequence continues at coordinate 45,087 of WOXC01010122.1, read as the reverse complement.
CAGCCACCTCTTTTGGAAATCTCCAACCTCTTAGCAAGTGAATGTAGGTTGGAGTGATCAATCCAACCCAGAGGAAAAAAAAAGAGAGAGAGTGAATGGCATATTATATCTGTGGTATGTGTAAAACAATGATACACTAGATGACCTTGAAGATAACTTCTAGGTCTACGTCTATGACCGTACAGATTTTTTCCCAGGATTTTGTTCATGGAGAGATGACTGGGATTATACCATTTCTGACTTTTTCTTTTTCTACTCAACCTAGCTGTCCTTCTCCCAGCTGTTCTCTAATGTCCTTAGAGATTATCTAATTATTGAAACTTAATACCATATCCATTGTTATATACTTCATAAATTATAGCATTCTTCCATATTCTTGACCCTAGAACCCTAAGGACAATCTCATAAGATATTTCAGATTTGTTTTCCAGTGATTTTAGTGTCCAGTCTGATCTACTTTATCATATTCCATATCAGTGAAGCCTCTCATATATATACAACCATATTCACCTACCAGATGTCTTAAGCAGAACAAAATCCTGCAAATATTCAATCTTACACTTTTTCTCTGTGGTGTATTTAAAGCCAATTTCACTCTGTGTGTGTGTTTGTGTATACACACATGTCATGTTTAAGAATAATAATGATAGGTGGCATTTGTATAATACATTAAGATTTATGAAATACTCAATATATATTATCTCATTTCACATATGTCTGTCATGATGTGGTTTTGGTACACTGTAGTGATCATTTTGCCTTTGGGTTTTTGGTTCATAGTTTCATGTTGCTCTAATTTTTGCAGCAGTTTTGCAGAAATAAAATTCAATCATGTTCATTCAAAAGTATGATTAGCCTGAGGTGAATAGGGCTTTGCTACATGACAATGAAATTCAGTGAGGAGGAACACTATGTTTCCTTCCTCTATGGTTACTATCCAGATGCTTCACCTTTGCCTAAGTAGCACATCTATAGGGATACCACTGCTAGAGCCCCATCACTATGTTATCTTTGTTATGTGATTCTTTATCCCAACCCCAACCACCCCAGAGAAAAAAGGCCAAATCACTTCCTCTCTTATGATGATAATACCCATGGTCAGAATTTCATTTGTATTTTTTCTACCAACTTGTACATTTTCCCACCTCTAAGTAGAAATATTTCAAATTACATATATCTGCTTATTCCATTTCTCTATACTAATATTGGAAATTATATCCTTTAGGAAGGCTATTAATGAAGGAAAACACAGGTAGAAATAATTCTCCCAGCAAGAAATGTAATATTTCCTGCACTCTGGAATATTATGAGAGCAGTGTTTAAAATGACTATATTGTGCCATGCTGAAGTATCTGACATCAGCAGGATAAAATTCTTAAACTGAGAAATTGTTTGGTTCTGAAGAAAAAAATAGTTTGTATTCTCATTTCCTAATCTAGTGCCTTGCATACTCCAGATGCTTAATAAATATTTCTTGAATCGAATTTACAAATTTTAAGCTACTGCATAGATGCATCACTAGTATATTTATTAATTGAACTGAGTAACACTTAAGAAAAGACCAAGGCCAGGAAACAATGAACTTAAGACAACTGTCATAGTAGAGAAGGGAGAATGAATATCAGTATTGGTTAAGAGAGGCCTGAAATTGATCACATAAACTTGGAATTGAAAGCAGAAGCTATAATCCAAGAATTATCAGAATAAGTCAAGGGATGATTTGGAGCCATGAATAAAATAGAATATCAGAGAGCAAACTAATGAATCCTGACAGTTTCAACACATATAGTGTATGCTCTGATAGTATGTTCATATATGCCAAGCTTACATGTGACATCCATAATATCTTCTTAAAGAAAATTGCATGATTCTTTCACATGACTAATATGGAAATATGTTTAATTTGATTTTATATGTATAACCTATATCAGATAGCTTGCTGTGTTTGGGAGAGTGGAGGGAAAGGAGTAAAGGAGTGAGCGGGGGGAGAAAAAAGTTGGAACTCAAAATCTTACCAAATTTTACAACAACGAATGTTGAAAACTATCTTTACTTGTGATTGGGAAAAAATACTATTAAGTACAAAAAAGGAAAGAAAAATTCATGAAAAATATGAGGATCTGCACAAAGATCACGTCACTGTTATTATGGCCAAACTATATGCAACACATCTCTGAACAGTTCACGTAAAATTATTGACTAAGATGTGTTTAGTGTCTTGGAATTGATTCTGTTTTACAAAGTTCTGTGAGGGGGTTTGAAACATGCCAAATTGCTCAGCTTTACTGCCAAAGTCACTTAACTTTTAGTAGGAACTAGCAGAAAAAGATTTCTTTAAGATTTTAATTGATTTTTAAAAACTATTCTAGAGGAAGAATAGCTGTGGTATGTTTCTCTTGTTATAATAAATAAAACTTTAAAGCAGTTATTTCATACATCCAGACTTTTTATCATGGAGCTAAATTTAGCCTTACTTGAATTTAAAGTCATTTTAAAAAGTTTATCTAAGGTGTCACTGACATATAACACCAGCATTACAAACTGATGAAAGCTTTGTATGGAGTAATGTGAATGTCTTGAAGTTGAAGCTATATTATTAAGACTTCTCATCCCTCAAAGTGCCACTCCATGTTAAGCAACAGGAAGATGTCCAGCTAAATTACCGTGAGAAAAACTATTAATAAACACCTCAATTGCCCTCTGAGGCCCCTTGTAGCTCTATATTATGATCCTATAAGTTACATTTATCCAGACTTACCTGACAACTTACAGTATATGACAAACTATAATGTAGTCAGGATCATAGTTTCATAGGATGTGAAAGGGCCCTACAGATCTTCTAGTCCAACAATTTCTCCGTGAAACTAAATGCCTTTCTTAAAGTCACCATGGTAATTGGCATTATTAGAGTGAGACTCAAATTCATTTCTTCTGAATCTTAGTATTGAACTTTTCCAGTATAAAAACTACTTTTCTAACATATACTTCAGTTTCATCACATTGAGATATAATCCTTATTAGGGTTTTTAAACTATGCTAAGGTGGATTTCTGCTTAATTTGGGCCATGAAAATTATGTTATATGTAAATTCAGATATGACAATGTAGGATTAGCAGGTTAATAAACTATAAAAATTTCCCTCTCAGGGTGTCTTGGCAGTAACAATAGAACTACTATAACTATTCCTTCTATAATCATCTTTTTCTTCTAGCCTCATCTTCTTTTGGTCACTAAAGGCACAAAGTCAAGTAAAGCATAATTCAATGGTCTCACACAGATTGAGTCATCTAAAGTATTCACTCCTTCTCTCAAATGAGAGACCACCTCTCAAAAGCATATTGCTTCTCAGTGATAATAGCCAAAGGGAGAGCAATGTCAGGGTGTACTTAGTTGCAATATTATGCTTTTATTCTTTTTGATATCTTTTTTATTTTACATCTTCTCAATTCCCACAATTGTATGCTGTAGTGATATTAGATTGTTTTTATTCAATACTATTTAGTCATGTTGAAGTCCTGGTTGTCTTTAAATCATAAATGATTAAGCAATAAAGCAAGTCGGAGTCATTTATGCATAGATTTAAGCAATAAATACAACAGGGAAAAATGCATGTTTTTTATTCTCTTGTCTTGGAAGTACCATTCTTAAACTCCTGCCCTAGTCCTAGATGTTCTTGGCCTGGCTTAAGTTTCTAAATTTGGTCACTCATTCTAACACTAGTTGGCAAAATCTCAGATATAAAAAAGGAACTGGGATTCTTGAGAATGCACAGGCTTTGTCTGCATATTCCCCACAGTCCAATTCAATGATTTGTTAAACATTTATCAAATTCCTTAAGGAAAAGGAATATACCAGAAACTTTGTATTATCCACAGTGCATCCCACAATGCTTGACTTGAATTATATTCAAATGAACTGAATAGCAGCTACCTAATAAATAATTATTAGAGAAAAAGTCATCTTGAAGTGGTGTTTGAGAAATAAGAGCCATGAATGTGAAATCAATAAGACATGGGTTCAAATCTTTTCTGTGCTGCCTGCTACCTTTGTTATGTAAACATGTGACTTCATTTGTTTTTTGTTTTAAAAAAATGTTTCATTTTAAAAATATTTTTCAGGAAAAGGATGTGTGGTTCCGAAAGCAGGCAAAGAAGGAGAGACTTAGCAAAAAAAAAAAAAAAAAAAAAAGGCAGGCTTAGAGGATACTAAAGATATCTGTAGGTTTGTATGAGTCATTAAAGTGAACTCTGATTCCCTAGAAGATCCCTAATTCTTTTAGCACTCCCCTTTCACTTTCAACTCTTTAGAAGTTTTGAAGAATTCATATGTCTGAAGACTTTCTGCTTTGGTCAAACTGAGACCTGAGAGCTTGTCACCTATATAATGAAAAGCAGATGGATGGCATTTCTGCTAGAGAGGAAACCTATCACCTCTCTTCTAAAAAAGTTCTTGCTACATGCATATCCACAGAGCAGGGCATCAAAGGTTTCAGGGCCAGGACTTGTCAACCAACTTGTCTGGATTCTATTTGAAGGAGTAGGGGTGAAGAGTCTCCCCTTTTCTCCCCTGGCTTTTGTTAATGTGAGTCTTCCAAAGAGATCATAAAATTGGGGAAAGGACCCACATGTACAAAAATATTTATAGCATTTTTTTTAGTGGCAAAGAATTGGAAACTGAAGGAATGCCCATCAATTGGGGAATGGCTGAACAAGTTGCAGTATATGAATGTAATGGAATACTATTGCGCTATAAGAAATGTTTAGCAGGCAGACTTCAGGAAAACATGGAAAGACTTATATGAACTGATGCTGAATGAGGGGAGCAAAACCCAGAGAACATTGTACACAGTTACAGCCACACTGTGCAATGACTAACTTTGATAGACTTAGCTCTTCTCAGCAATGTAAGGTTCTAAGGCAACTCCAAAAGGCTCATGATGGAAAATATTATCCATATCCAGAGAAAGAAATAGGGAGTCTGAATGAAGATAGAAGCATACTAATTGCTCCTTCCCTCTTTTATGTTTTGTTTTGTTTTATTTCTTATTCTTGTTGTTCATTCCATTGGTTACAACTCTTCTTTACAACATGACTAATATGAAAACATGTTTAATATGAATGTATACATAGAGCCTACATCAAATTGCATACAGTCTTGGAATGGAAGAAGGGGAAAGAGGGGGAGAAAATTTCAAACTAAAAAGCTTGTAGAACTGAATGTTGAAAACTATATAATAATACATACATATATATATATACATATATACACATATATACACATATATACATATATACATATATACACATATACATATACATATATATATATATATTTAATGCGAGTCTTGTTGGAGCAACCAGATCCTTTTTTTGGGAGGGGGGAGAAAGAGATGTCCACTTCTCTGAGGTCTTCAGTAGGGACATTTTCTTGAGTAGGCTGTTATGGACTTTTAACATACTTTGTGTTTAATATTCTCCAAGTTACCAATATCCAGGTCCTTCTTTAATTTCTGCTGCTGGGTGGCCTGAACCTTCTTGCAGGATATAATGTACCTATATTTCTTCTGCCTTCTGCAAGAGAAAGAACCTCATGACAACAGTGCCTTCTTTGAGGGTCTAGAGGCTTTAGACTTCTCTTCAGTGCCTGGCATATAGTAGATATTTATAAATGCTAACTGATTGCCTTTAATTTGAACCTCCTAGTAGCTCAAATACAGTGGCATTTTTTTCTTTACATGTAAAAATAAATTGATTCCACCAGATGGTATCTAGCTGATGACTAAAACTCTGATCCCAGGCCTATTGAGTGTATAGTACTATCCTAAGCACTAGGCATATGGTGATCATATTTTCTTTCCTTAAGCCCGAATGATCATACATGACAAAGATATGCAATGTTTCCTTATAAAGTATAATCCTTCTCAAGATAAGGACAATGACCATAACTATAGGGAAAATTATACATAGCACTTGTTTTCAAGGAACTCATCTACTTAGGGAAAGAAGAAATATTGGTATGAAGCAGGTAGACAAAAATGTAAAGAAATCTTAATCAATCAATAGGTATTTATTAATCAACAGGTATCATGCTAGGAATGGGGGATAAAATACAAAACATGAAAAAGTCCCTATGAGAAGAGCTTACATTCGAATTAGAGAGAATATAAGTACATATAAAATATATGTAAAATAATTGAGTTAATAAATATGTAAAGTAGTTCAATATAAGGTAGTAAAGAAAACATTAGCAATTGGGGGGAAAGGATGGAATGTATTATATATAACTCAGCATTTATTAAACTATAACCATATGCCAGGCATAGGACTACCCAGCACATCATGCCCGTATCAAAGAAGGCATTGTGTTCTATGAGCAAAGCAGAATTATAGTAGCCCAAAAGAAACCTGAGCAGTTGGGGATTGCAAATTTAGAGATATCTTTGCTTCAAATATTCATATGAACTATTTATGCCTGATCAGTGGTAAAGCCCTATAAGTTCATATTGGTCTGATCAGTCACTACACACTGTACCTTGGCCCAAATATAGTGATGCCATTTTAGTCTTCTTTGAGAACAAAAGGCAATAACCAACCAGTTGTGTGCCAAGCACTATACTAAGCACAGGGAATACAAATACAAGCAAAAGCAAAATACTTCCTGCCTTTAAAGAGCTTACATTGCAATGGGGGAAAATAAAATATAAAAAAGGAGTTGAAAATGCAGGGGGTAAGGTTTGAAGATGGGAAGTAGGAGAAGGTGCAAAGAGTACTGGGAGTCACAGGCTGAACCAGATTTGAGTTAAGCGTGTCTGATGTAAGTACTTTCTCAAATGGAGGTTAGCAGGTAAATTCAGTGTAATGTTAATAGGATTTATGATCTTCCCTACCCATTAATAGGCATTATATGGAGCCCATTAAGGGAAGTTTGCAAGGCTTACTGTTGTGAAGACTCACAACTTTTGCTAATTTCTAATTAGGCACTGAAAAAGAGTATATATGCTCTGAGTTAGTATTTTGCTTTGGGGGTTCGCTTATGAGAAGGATCTTGTGATTCCCTGGTCCAGATTCTGACTGGCCTCATGTTTAAAGCTCCCCGGCTGCTCAGATGTAAAGGCTCTCTCCATTCAGGGATGTATGTAAGGTATAGAGTTAATTCAGGCAGTCAGCGCCCTGTCTGTTGGTCTTTGTTTCTCTACTTGTATTTTCTCTCAAGTTCAGGGTGTTGACTTTTCCCCTGAACTGGTGAATGTAATTTAAAAAAGATTATTGACCCCATAAACAGCTATTTTTCCTAATAAAGCAGATCTAAGAAACTGTGATAGTAGTCATCCTGAGTGGCCAGTGCAGTTGCTGCTATACTTAGAGAAGACTGTAGAGATTAACAGGGTGAAGAAAGTCACTACAGTGGAGTTCCAAAAGACCATGGGATCATAGGCTGAATACGTATGCAAACAAGATTATGCAGAAGTAGTTAGGAATATGATTTCTTGGAAGACAATGCAGTGCAGTGATCTGGGCTCTGAGGACCTGCCATTAAATCCCTGTTCTGCCATGAGGTTAGCTGTATGAACTTTATCAATCACTTAACTGCTCTTGGTCTCAGTTCCTTCACTGCCAAATAGAAGAGGTGGCCTCAGAGGTAATTTTTAGCTCCAACTTTAGGGTCCTTTCATCAATAAGGAGTAGAGTTAGTCAGAGAAAAATTTAATTAGGAGATAAATGAAGAACTATAGGCTGAATGTTTTCTAAATTAAGGCAAGCAAATGGTCACTTTACTAAAGGAAAAGCAAACAATGATTCTACTGAATTAACTGTTTGATGATGCACTGAATAACTGCCCTATCCATTAATCTGTTGTCCTTTATAACAAAGCAAAGATTTATGTAGGTTGGACCCACTGGTACCCTGTCTCAGGACAATATATTTAGACTTGCAAATACCACCATTTCAATTTTCCAACCTACCAGATAAGCCTCCTCCCTCTCCTTGTCCTCAGCTTTTCCAAAGTACATAAATTGTTAGTTAGGGCTCTAAAATATAGCCGTATGACCTGGACATTGCTTTTATTTTGCAGCTTAAAATCTTGTAAAACTGAATGCAATTACCATACTTTTCCACAAATAAATTATAGATCACCTAAAATAATAGGTTCCATTTTTTTCTACCTATGATGAATAGTGATTAAAAGTTCTTAATGGATTGCAACAAGCACTGACATTCTGCAAGTTAATAAACCCCACAGTAGGCTTACTTTTAATAGGTAATAGTCAAGACATATATAAGAAGGTAGTACTGGGGGAATTTTATAAACCACTTGAAATAGTTTCAGAAATATATTGCTCATAAACTACAAATTGAGAACCAATGATCTATAATAACAAGAACTTTCTATATACCTCAAGACTTTCGCTTTTCAAATATATTCTGTCAGTCTTCATTTTTTATTCTCATGCTTGGCTTTTTTCTACATATTCTCTCTTACAATGATTACTAATGTGTAAATCTTCATTCAATTTTAAATGTACACCTTTTTCAAAGGTGCAGATCAAGGGTGAAGGTAAAATCCTTGACATATTTAATTTTTTTTTTCCAATGGAAAGGTTAAGATATTCTGGCTATTTATATTTCCTTTTATGTTTTCAAGGCTATTTCCTCCTCATAATGATTCGTAAGCCTCTAACAAAGGGCAAACTTCATCTATGATTCACTATCTTCTGATTTCTGACAGGCTTTGTTTATCCACAATGGGACTTGTCTTTTAATATTCAATATGCACATACTGCCTGTCTTACTGGTTACCCTCAAAAGCTGACCTCATCAGGGCAAATTCCTACTCTCTGCATTTCTAAATCTGAATAGGGGATTCTCATAAATACTCTAGTTATATATTTGTCCCTGTTCTCCTTAAATTGAAGTATGCTATCTTATAAACAATAAATTATGTATATGCATTATCATTCACTGTTGTATGATTTCACTTGCTTTTAAAAAATACTATTTGAATATCCTCTATATGAAGAACAAAGATACACCTATCTTCCATAATAATAGGGATATGGTTTGCATAATTAGGAAAATAGATTTAGAGATGTAACATAATTTAAAGGTCCCTGAGAACAACCCCCTTGTTTTACACTTGAGGAAACTGAGATTTAGTGAGGTTAAGTGCATTGCTCACGGTCAAAATACTATTATGCATGAGGTAAGGTTTGAAGCTGGACTTACTATTAATAGACTTTATGTCTATCACTTTTTGCACCATGACATGATAAATACATAAATAAACACATGAATGAATGAATGAATGAATAAACAAACAAATAAATAAATAGGCTGGAATATTTATTATGTACTTACTGTGTTCCAAGAACTGTGCTAGGTGCTACAGATACATACACCAATGTGAGTTAGTACCTACCCTCAAGCTTATTTTTTTAATGAGGAAGACAAGAAGTTAGCATGTATAAAGGCATTGTGACCAGAAGTCATTTTGTTGAGGGCAGTCACAAAGCAGTGAAATCATATATTTGGCAATATGCCCTCTCTCCAGATGGAATGGTGCTATGGATATGATTTTTATGCCTAGAGCAGGAAGTAGAAATGGGGGTGGATTATGTGCAGTGGCTAGATGGCCTGTTTAGTTAGCTGGGTGATTGGACAGGATGTGAAATATGGTCTTGTTACTTGCTACTTAACTAATTTCTGATTCACTCAATCCCCAAACCAAAGGGTTTAGTCCCTGGACAGAAACTACAGAGGTACATGAATTCAATCCAAGATTATTGGCTTTGGTGGTCTGGTGAAGAAGTCTGACCAGTTAGAGAATTGAATGTCTCATACAAATAGGCATTGATAATTGCTCTATGTAAATGATTTAGAGCTGTAAAAGATCTAAACTTATATATATAATCATGATATATATGTATATATAATATAATTTTGTATAGATAGATATAGATATATAAATGTAATGATACACACACATAATGGGAGTCCAATTGCTTATATCATTCCCACCCATCATTTGGATGTTAAAATAAGGTAACATTATCTATGTAATATGTTCACATTCTTGAATGTTAAAAGTGCTGAAGTGCATTGTTGGATTTGGGAATACCTGGGTCCAATTCTTTCCTTTGATTTTCCACTTAACTTCCAAATGTTCTAGGAAGTTCTAAGGTTTTTAAGTGTAGTTGATTTCCTAGTTGGCATTGTTGAAAGGAGTTCCTACTTTTGGAGTTTTATACACAAATGAAATTACAAGTGTTGGCAAAAAAAAATACAATTTTAATGCATCATTTCCATCTTCCAACTAGAAAACACTAGAACTGACAAGAGCCTGTGGACTTTTGTGACTTTGTGCTGCTAAGATTCTGATTCAAATACTTCTGGACCCATGACTAAGAGAATAAGCTCAACGATGCTAGCCTATGCAAAATTTTAAGCTTTAGAACTATTATAAATGCTCAGTTTCATTTCCAAAAAGATTTCATCTTAGAATTATCTAATTTCAGATTACAAAGAGAGTTCAAAGGTTACTTAGTCTATCATGTAACTGAATAAGAATCTACTCTACCAATAAAAAATGAGGTTGTCCCCTTTCCCCACTTGTCCTCCCCTTAGCCTGAAGACTAAGCTCCCTTGCCAGACTCCCTAAAGGATCTGAATACCCACTCCTGGATAGATGTTGAGCCCTACCCCACTACACACACACACACACACAGACACAGACATACCCATACACACAAACACACAATCACACACCCACCTCCCAGAATCCCAATCCACTCAGATCCTTGGTTTAAATATCGCCTTCCCAAAAATCCTTGGTCAGGGCCATGGATACAAATGCTGTATCTATATGAATAGATGAGCAGGGAGTTACTAACTATAATCTTTCTGATAAGATGGTAGACCACTTATCCTTATCATTTGCACAGCTATTGTTCTTTAAAATCACTAGGCCTTACCACATACCCTGCTCTGCCAGCCTCTAGAGCCCCAGGCACTACTATCTGGCTAATCTTTGTAACCTAAGCATTTCTTAGTCTTCTTTGCTGTTGCACCCTAAGCACCACTAAGCATTTTCTCATACATTATGATGACCTCTCTTGTATATATTGTCTCCCCCAAAGTGTGAACCCCTTGATCTCAGGGACTAACTTGATTTTCCCTTTGAATTCTCATAATAATCTTCCACTTTGGGCATGATATCAATGTTATTCCCAAAATATCTCTGTTTACTGAATATAATATTCTAGCTGAGTTCTAATCAAAGTAATACAAGTGGGGACTGTCACTTTTCTCTTTCAAGAAAAGGGACCCCCAGGGGCGGCTAGGTGGCGCAGTGAGTAAGAGTGCCGGCCTTGGAGTTGGGATGACCCAAGATCGAATCCGGCCTCAGAAAATGAGCACCCTCACATAAATAAAGACTAGCCGTGTAACCTTGAGCAAGTTACTTAACCCCAATTGCTTTAAAAAAAAAAAAAAGAAAAGAAAAGGGACTCCTTTTACTATGCCTGTATGAGTCATTTGTAACCCTGTCAATAATGCAGTGCTCATTTTTCTTTATAGTGCAACTCTCATAGCCACACATAACTGGGAAAAAAAAAACATAGCTATGACTATATAGATTTACATCAGCAAAGTGTTTTCTTTGCTTTTTAGTATGCTGTCCAGATTCCTCTTAACTTTCCTTCCATAGAGCAAACATCTTTTAATTCCATGACTGGGCATCAATCTGTAATTAAGATATAACAAAGACAATTAAGAAGGCAGGGAAGACTTGATCTGATGTAAAATGTAAGCACAGCTTTTTTATACCTCTGAGTATCTGTGATTTTAACGGAGTAAGTAGTTAGTATATCCTTTTTTTGTTTTTTTTGCTTTTTGGAGGGCAATTGGGGTTAAGTGACTTGCCCAAGGTCACACAGCTAGTATTTTTGTGTGTGTATTAAGTGTCTGAGGCCAGATTTGAACTCAGGTTCTCCTGACTCCCGGGCCGGTGCTCTATTCACTGAGCTACCTAGCCGCCCCATAGTAGATACTTTTTATAAAATTATCTGATGTCTTAGAATGGTTATTATGCCCAACCAGTAAGTGTGAGAAAAGTGATTTGAGTTCAGTTCTTTCTTATATTTCCAGATTTTAAGATAGATTGACTAGGATGATGATAGATGATAGACATAGATTTAGAAACAGATATGTATACACACACACACACACACACACACACACACATATATATATATATATAGACACACATAGGTACATACATAAAACACATAGTTACAGGTACAGATACAGATAAAGTAAACAAACATATCAAATAGGGATAGATAGAAAGAGAGATACATACATCTATATAATATTTATCTGTAGATCTCCATAAATATTTATGTATATGTTTATATTTATGCGTATGCATATATACACTTATGTCTATATCTATGTAAGGATAGAAAGTGTGATAGGTATTGGAGCCATGATTTTATTGTATAGGGATTTGAGGAAGGTACCATCTTTGCAACTTATAATCAGGGGTTCTGAATATTTTTTTGGCATGAACCCCTTTGTCAGTCTGGTGAAGCCAATGGACAATGTTTTTAAATAGATTAAATAAAATATACAGTATTACACAAGAAAACAATTATATTGAATTTGTGAAAATGAATGGCTTGATTTCCCTCCCCCCCTTCCCCAACACCAAGTATCTAGGTATCAAGAAGAATTGTGTGAAGACTGGCTATATTAGCTAAAACACATAGTGGCTTGACATATCAACAATCCTTTGCAGTGACCAAGAGCAAAACTAGCTGAATGTGCAGAGAATCAGGAACTCTGAAGCCAAATAAGCTTATTCCAACTTTGAAACAGATCCTAAGCCATCTGGTGGTTTACAGACTTTCCAGAGACATCCTTATCTGCAGAGATTCCACTAAAATTTGATTATGGGGCTCTCAGATACATCCAGTTTTACATCCCCTTATCTTATTGTTTATGCTCAAGCCCTGAACTATCAGGCTGATTTGGGTATCAAAAGGCCACAGATCTGAGCCTGGAAATCCTCAATCCTCCTGGATCTCCGCAACCCTTTGGAGGATTTCCGGCCTTTCCCCCAAAATTCCCTGCCTCCCTTTGTTTGAAAAGTATAAATATCTCACCCTTTCCAACTGTGCCTTGAACATGTCAGAACACTGACACCGTTCCAGCTTACAAGCTTCTTCTTCTCAGGCAATTTCTAAAGCATTTATAATCTCTGTAAACTGTGATCTGACTCTGTTTAATTCCAGGTCCCCCCTTATGTATCTGAGGTTTCTTTCATTTAACAGTTCACAGGGGTTTTTCTTTAACAAAATATTTTTGTTATATTTGTTTCTTCAACAAAATATATATTTGTTTCTTTAACAAAATATAAACAAAATGTATTTAAAAATAAATTTCATAGATCCTAGGTTAAGAATCCCTGTCTTCAAGAGTTATACTGACTACTAAGAGGTAAAGTGATTTTTTTTTTTGGTCACTCAGTCAATGTTTGTCAGAGGCAGGATTAAACCCAGTTTTTCCTGGAATTAAGGAAATGCTGTCTACCATAGCATTCTGCATTTCATAGTTCAGTCCTGAAAGTAAAGTCCTGATACCTAGGCCTTAATATGTTCATCTATTTTTGGATCATTTACCATATGTTCCTTTATATTTTGAAAAGACACATAGCCTCAGTTCCATCTCTCTTTTTCAATAATGAATGATTCATAGGTAGGAAAAAACAAAATGTGTGAGGAAGAATCCTTTTATCTCTTGAAAAACTATTGTTGGTTCAATTTTTCACTGCCTGTGTAATAGAAGAATAATTGGGAGATTAGGGAAGCAATTCCTAGAGTATCCTCAGGTCTCCACATCATTCTGTGACTCTGTTTGTTATGTGATCTCTTACAAATATTTTTATCATTTGAATCTTAACATTCTACAATATGGAAGATACAAAGAACATTATGAATGGTGAATGCAGAGACATATGGAATAACAATGGACAAAGTAGTAGGAGATGAAGACTAAATGGCTATAGTTCTGCATTCTTTCTCCATTCTTCAACCTATCTTGTTCCTTTCACAACCATTCAATTAGTATTCTGAAAACAAAGGATAACTTTTTTGAAAATATCGCTAATTAAGGGAAAGATGATAAAATAAAAATGTGTTTTATTTTAATATGAACTCATTCTTATGAGAATGCAGCATATGGTATTTTAAAATATTAGGTTTTATTTTAGAAGAACAGCTAAGGCAAAGTGTGTGACATGTGGTGGTGCATTCTAATTCACATGTGTCTGTTTACCACTATGTCAGCATCTGCTGTGTGTGTATACAGTATGATCATCATCAGGTAAATGTGTAGATCTTTGTTGTTCTCCAGGGAGAAAAGGAGGATGGAGTGTTGATTACATAAAAGGGAATACTCTATTTAATGTCGGGAAAACATTGAGATAGAACCTTTGCAGACAACAGTTTGTATGAATATAGAAGTTGCAATGCTTACCAAATTAATGAGATCACACCGATAAATCATCCTTAAATCATAGAGTGAATATTAAAGTGAAAAATAGAGCAATAAAAGTTGGAAGCCTTTTTCAACAAATGCTGATGCTTCTCTCAGTCACAGACTTTTGACAATAGATTCTACCTTATATAATGATAGGGTGTGAGTGGATTTTCTGAGGCCATCTAATCCCTATTCCTGCCTTTCAGAAGGGATTACAATGAATGCCTCAAACAAATGCATGTAGGTCAATTCTTTCTTATAGTTCTAGAAAGGCTATTCCTAGGTGCAATTGCTTCTAATCTGTGCAGAAGAGTCCTTCCTTTCTCTAGCTTGAAATTTGTTGGAAAGTAATTTCTCTAGGATGGTCCTCTTAATTGTTGGGATAGTTCTCGCATCACAGCTGCTCCACAATTGTTTATTAATATTTCATTTAGATACTGTATTTCTTCCAAAGAGATGATGGGTTGTATAATTTTATTAGCTCTTGTGATAATTATGTCCCTCGAAAAGCTGCCAACATTTGAAATTCATTTCATGGTTTATCATCGTGACTGGAAAGACAAACTGCAACACCATAATGATCATGTCATTAGTCAATACTAGAGGCATTGACTCCTGAATATTAGTCTTCAGTAGGGAAAGTGAGGTAGAAGATCATCAAAGTGAATGTCACAAATTCAAGTTCTCAATATGCTCCTCCTAAACTCCCTCAAACAATTCATTAACAGTAAAGTAGATAAGTAGAATTACACCTCAGTATTTGTAATAAGTAAATGAAGACCCATATAGTTCTATATGGAAAGCTCAAAGTCAAGGGCTATTAGATTTTTAATGGCACATCATGTTGCATCTTTTTTTTTTTCTCTTAAAAAGTTGCAGCATGAAATTTATGACCTTGCATTTATTTCCTGACAAGAAGAGAATAGGCTAGTATTACCAATTGTGGAATTTTTAGCAGCAACTCAAGTCCCAAATCTTTCTTCAGTTCCGTGTCTAAGAGATATGAAAGAACAAGGAGAGGGGGAGAACTGGGGACTTTAATGAGCTGATTGCTGTAACCTTTCCCCTAGCTTGTCAAATATAGCCTTGAGCCATGTAGTGAAACAAGTCTGAACTGAGACTGCATTTTGTCTTTCACCTAGTGATTTTTTCCCCATCTATATAAGGTCTTGGAGGTCTCTCTGTGCTTTTTGACTCTGTTTTCAGAGCTTTGTTTCTTCTTTGGTTTAGATATGACATATGTAATAATAATTAATTTACTCGATACACTATAGTAATATTATAATAATAATTTACTCAATACACTATAGTAATATTATAAGAATAATGGAAAAATGTGAGGTGAATTAATTTAAACATCTCAGAAAAAGTAAATAATTCTAAGGGGGTAGACTATTTTGAAATTAATATAATTTGAGACTTGGAAAATACAGTATATAAATGCCATGCAAGATGATATAGACAATTTTTTTAATGTTCAAAACTGAGGAAATAAAAAGGGAAATATTTTGTTTTCTCTTTTTTTTTCTTTTTTCTTGAGTATATAGAAGAAGGGAAGGGCAGAACAAGAAAAAGGTAGGGAGTAGTGAAGGAGAGAAAAATGGCTAGACACCACAGAGTGTGTGGGATAATTCTGGGTGTGGTTGGTTTGTTTTTTTTTTTTTTTTTCCTGTGTAAGGGGCAGATTAAAGTTAAGAAAAGAAGTGGAAAAATGTTCTTTCCTCAAGTAAATTTCAGTGGAAGGTGTTGGATTTGGAGATTTGTGAAACCTGAAAAACAGGAAGAAAAGAGTGAGAGCAAGAATAAGAATAAGCCCTGAAGATAAAAATAAAAGCAAGAAAACCAGCCCCAGCCTCCCTTCAAGAAGCTTACATTAATATATATATATATTTTTTTTTCAACATCATTATTTATTTTTAATTTTTTGATTTTTTTAATTTTGAGTACCATATTCTCTCCTATGCCCCAACTCTCTACCTACCCATTAAGAAGGCAAGCAATGTAATATCATATGATATCAGTTATGCATGTGAAATCATGCAAGACATACTTCCATATTACATATATCACACAACAACAGCAAGCAAAAAAAGTGAAAAACTTTGTACTCAGAGCTCATTGGTTTTCTCTCTGGAGGTAGTTAGCATTTTTCATCATGACTCCTTTGAAACTGTCTTGGATCATTGTTCTGATCAGAGTAGCTAAGTCATAGTTGATCACCAGTATAATATTGTTGCTACTGTGTTCAATGATCTCCTGGTTCTTCTCACTTCACTTTGTATCAGTTCATATAGCTCTTGCCAGGAATAAAAGAGTATTCTATCACAATATTATACAACATCTTGTTCTGGAATCCCCAACTAATGAGTATTCCCTATGGTACTTTTACCAAACTCCAATTCCCTGTTTATCTCTCGTAATTAGGTCTATTTTGTTTTTTCTAAGATTATTGCTGACCCTGCTTTTTTAACGTAAGTTGAAGCATAATAGATTTAACTATAGCTCCTTATTTTAACTCTGTGCATATCTTTCTGAGTGTATTTCTTATAAACATAATGCTCTATTCTGGTTTCTAATACATTGCTTTATGTGCTTATATTCTTTGAGTGAGTTCATTCCATTCACATTCATAGTTAAGATTATTATTAACTTTGTATTTCCATTCATTTTATTTTCTTCTGTGTAGCAGCAAGCACCCCAATATCCCCAGGGTGACTGCCAACACAGGTTCTTAGATCTGCTTTTGTAAAGGAAAGCAACTCAAAATGGGTTAACAAGCTTACTTTAATCAAACAAACACACATTACCTAGTTCAGGGGAAAAAGGTCAGCACCCGAACTTCAGAGTTACAGAACTTACAGATCAAACAGACAGGCTTCCAAACTGTCCTACCATTATATCAATACCAAATCACAGTTACCAGAGAGGGAAGCATCAACATCTGGGTTTTCAAAGCCGGGGGGCTCTCAACAACGGCTTCCCAGAGTCTCATCTGGTCAAATCACACAATACTTCTCAAAGTGAGCCCCAAAGCAAAGCCTCTCCTCAGGGCTTATATAGCCTTCTCTTGGCTCAGAGAATGTAACAACCTCCTTGACCCACTGCCCAATCACAAAGTATCAAGGTGTGGGCTTTCCGGAAAAACAAGCCTCCCACCACAGGCTCCAGGTGCACTTAAGCTAGGGGCAGGGAAGATCTTTAAATCTGCATTTCCATTACATTCTGCTTATCCTTTTCTATTGCTTTTTACCCCATCCTTTCTCAAAAGAAACTTCTGGCCATCCCTTAATCCACTTTGGTCAAAAATTTCCACTCAATTTTGCTGGCTATAAGTTTACCTAGACTCAAAGTCTTATTCTGTCCTTTACTTCTTGTATGGCCTTGGACTTTAATCTCTTTGGATCCCATTTCCCTTATCTATAAAATAAACATAATCTCTAAGGACTCTTTCAGTTAGAATCTATGACCCTATGACACATGAGGAGTGGACAAATTGATGGAAATATTCACGGGAATTATGTTGATTAAAAACTGCAGCACTTGAAAAGAAATAATCTTATTATTAAATGTCATCATTAAAATCAAGGTTTTATTTTTCCCCTTTTCTTCCCTAATGCTTCCATCAAATGAAATATCATTCAGTTGGATGGCAGAGTGCTTACTGTGCACAATGTACTGTGCTAAGCATTGTAGGTAATGAAAAATTCATGACTTTTGCCCCAGAGTTTGCAACAATGTCATTAAGGAGTCAAGATGTATATACATATACATATACATATGCACATACAAATACATATACATATGTGTGTGCATATGTACATATACATATACATATCATGTATTTAAGTACATATGTAGGTAAAACATAAAAAGAAGAACAAATATCAAAATAAGTGGAATGGATATTACAACCTATAAAAATTCTGACAGTAGATAAACTGCTATATTTTAAAGTAGTTTTTGTGGACTTTGTGATAGACATGTTAAAACAAAGACTTAAAGGATAGGAACTATTTAGAAAAGTAAAAGAGGAATAGTTAGTGAGGAGATTATGTCAGAAGGAACACAAATGTCATGGGAAGAAGTGTTAAGAAATAAAAATAAATGAATTAGTAATAAATGAACAGATTAGTGGTCACCTTAAAGAGTAAGTTGAAGACTTTCAACATTCTTCTGAGAAGTAGGGGGAATCCCTAGTATAGAATGTAAATCCCTAGTATAAAATGTAAACTTCTTGAGGGGAACTGGAACTTCGTTCCTTCAGTTTTTTTTTTCCTTTTTAATAGTATTTCAATTTTTTAAAGAAAAATGTCACCATTCATTTTTATAAGATTTAGAGTTCCAGATATTTCCCTCTCTCTCTCCTTATAACTCCCCAATATGATATGGGCAAACATATTTCCACATTAGTCATGATGTAAAAGAAGAAGGAGAAACAAAGATAAAAACCATGAGCAAAAAAAACATAGCAGGAGAGATAATAATATGCTTCTATCTGCATTCAGACTCCATAGGTTTTTTGTAGGTTTTGTGTGTGTGTGTGTGTGTGTGTGTGTGTGTGTGTGTGTGTGTGTTTGGATAGTATTTTCATCATGAATCTTTTGGAATTGTCTTGGATCATTGTTTTGTTAAGTTAATTCGGTCATAGTTGATCATCACAAAATGTTGCTGTTACTCGATACAATGGTCTCCTTGTTTTGCTCACTTCACTCTGTATCAGTTCATGTAAGTCTTTCCAGATTTTTCTGAAATCAACCTGCTTATCATTTCTTATAGAACATTAGTATTCTGTTACATTCATGCAACATAACTTGTTCAGCCACTCCCCAACTGATGAGCATGCCCTCAATTTCTAATTCTTTGCCAACACAAAAAGAGCTGATATATATATATATATATATATATATATTTATATATATTTGTGTGTGTGTGTGTGTGTGTGTGTGTGTGTGTGTGTACAGTACATGTGGGTCCTTTTCCCTTTTTTACCATCTCTTAGGGATATCAATTTAGTAATAGTATTTCTGGGTCAACAGGTATGTACATCTTGATTCCTTTTTGGGCATAGCTCCAAGTTGCACCCCAGAACGATTGGATCAATTAACAACTCCACCAACAGTGCATCAGTGTTCCATTTTTCCCACATCTCTAACACACACCATTTTTCTTTTCTGTTGTATTATTCAATCTAATAGGTGTGATGTATTACTCAGAGTTGTTTTAATTTGCATATCTCTTATCAGTAATGACTTAGAGCATTTTATATGATTACAGATAGCTTTAATTCCTTTATCTGAAAACTTCCTATTCATATCCTTTGACCATTTATCAATTGGGGAATGACTTTTATTCTTACAAATTTGGCTCACTTCTTATGTATTTTAGAAATGAAGCTTATATAAGAAACACTGCCAGTAAAAATTGTTGCCCAGCTTTCTGCTTTCCTTTAAATCTTGGTTACATTGGCTTTGTGAAAATTGTTTTAATTGTAATCAAAATCATCCATTTTACATTTCATATTTTTCTCTTTATCATAATTTTTTTCCTTCTTCATAGACCTGACAGGTAAACTATTCCTCACTCTCCTAATTTGTTTATGCTGTCACCCTTCATGTCTAAATTTTGATCTTATCTGTATGTGGTGTAAGCTATTATTCTAAATCTAGTTCCTGCCATACTAATAATTTCATTTTCTCAGCAATTTTTGTCAGATAGTGAGATCTTATCCCAGAAGATGGAGTCTCTGGGTTTATCAAATAGTAGATGACTATAGTCATTTATTACTATGTCTTGTATACGTAGCTGATTCCACAGGTCTACCATGCTATTCCTTAGCCAAATAGTTCTGATGGTTGCCACTTTATAATATACATGATATATATTTAATATATGATATAATTAATACATAATATAATATATAATATGTTTTATATATATGTATGTATAGTTTTAGATCTGTGTATTTCGTTTTATCCTATTTACTCCCCTTAGCCCCCGTTTATATTTCTCCCTTTCCTTTCACCCTGGCACTCATCACCAGTGTTTTGCTTTTGACCACTGGCACCCTCAATCTGCCCTCCTTTGTATCAGCTTCTTTGCTTTTCTTTCCCCTACTTCTTCTGCCCTCCCTTCTATCCACCTCCTCCCTTTTCTTTCCCCTTTCTCCTCCTATGTCCCTATATTGTAACATAAATTTACATATCCAACTGAGTACGTGCATTATTTCCTCTTTGAGCCAAATCCAGTGAGAGTAAGGTTCAAAGAATGCTCACTCTCCTCCCTTCTATCCATCTACTGAAATAGATCTTTTCTGTCTCTTAATGTGACATAATTAACCCTATATTGCCTCCCCTTTCCTCTTCTCCCAGTGCAATTCTTTTTTTTACCCCTTAATTTTTTTATAATATCATATCAAAATCAACTTTTTTACACACCCTCCAAGTATACCCCTTCTAAATGCCCTAATAAAGATTCAATTCACAAGAATTGCCAGTATCATCTTCCCATATGGGGAGGTAAACAGTTTAACCTGATTGAATAATATATTTTGTTTTGTTTTTTCTCTTTGTTCTTTAACTTATTATGCTTCTCTTGAGTCTTGTTTTGAAGATTAAAATTTCTTCTCTCCTTTGGTTTTTCATCAAGAATGACTGAAAGCCCTCTATTGCATTGGCTGTCCATATTTTTCCATGAAAGAGTATGCTCAATTTTGAGGGCACAAGAGTCTTGGTTAATCCAAGCTCCTTTGCCTTCTGGAATATCATATTCCAAACTCTTTAATTCTTTAATGTAGAACTGCTAAAAGTCTGTATAATTTTGGCAGTGGTTCTATGATATTTGGATTATTTCTTTCTGGTTACTTGTAGTATTTTCTACATTATCTGATAATTCTGGAATTTGGCTATAATATTAGTTGGTGTTTTCATTTTGGGATTTCTTTCAGGAGGTATTAGTGGGTTCATTTAGTGACTATTTTACCCAAAGGTTCTAGGATAATCGGGATTATTTTTCCTGATAATTGCTATGCAAGCTCTTTTTTTGATCATGGCTTCCAGTTAGTCCAGTAATTCTTAAAACATCTCTCCCTATATCTATTTTCCAGGTCAGTTGATTTTCCAATGACATATTTTGCATCTTCTTCTGTTTTTTAATTATTTTTTAATGTCCAGTTACAATTTTTTTTTTGCTTTTTTGGAGGGTAATTGGGGTTAAGTAATTTGCCCAAGGTCACACAGCTAGGTTTTGGTTTGTGTGTTAAGTGTCTGAGGCCTGACAGGACTTACAAGATCTGAACTCAGGTCCTTCTGACTCCAGGTCTGGCACTCTACTCACTGTACCACCTAGCCTCCCCAATGAGTAGGCACAGTTACAGATATTTTTAATATTTAAAAATGAAAATAAAATAAAACCCCCAAACAAAACAACAGATTAAATACATCTTACAGTGAACATACCCAGAACAAACTGTATATGCAATTAAATATTGTCTGTTAGTGCTGGTGGAACCATAAACACTATACAAGTGTTCTGGGGGAGGCTGGGGTAGGTAGATGAGGAGTAGGTGAGACAAGATGGGAGAAGTGAAAGCAGGAGAAAAATTTGTTTATTTATTTTCCTTAATTCTGTACGCATAAATATATTCATAAAGGTCGAAAAGAGGAAGAGGAAATGGGGTGATGAGAGAAGGGGAAGAATGGAGGAGTGTAGGAACTCTCCATACCTTTTCCAAACACCCCAAAAATGGAATAAAAAAGGGCTGGGGGCCACAATGGATAAAAGATATGTTCAAAAAAAGAGGGTGAGGATTGTAGAGAGAAAGAGGCAAAGATGAGAGAATCCACTCCAACAAATAGAAGGAAAAGCTGTCCAAGAAAACCCCAGACTGAACTCAGTGCCCGCCTGCCTGGTGCCTATGTGTGTCTCACTGACCTTTTTTTTTTTCATTTTATTTTATTTTATATATTTTTTGTCTTTATTAATTTGTTTGTTTACTTTTAGTGTGCAAGATTCAATTCCACAATTCCTTGAGTTTCAAATTTTCTTTCCCTCCCACCCCTCCACCCCATGATGGCATACAATTCAGTATAGGATTTGCAAATATTTTGACATTAGACATTAGTCAGGTTATAAAGGCAGATTGTACTAGATGGAATGAAAAGTGGTACTATCTGTCTCTTCCCCTCCATCGTATTCTCTCCCCTACTTATGTTTTTGTTTCTTCCTTCTCCCTTCCCCTCCTTAAGGGTTTCCCTTTTGACCACCACCACCCTCAGTGTTCCCACTCAGTGACCCCCCTTCTTTACCTACCCTCTCCCCTTACTACTATTTCCCTCCCCTCTAATCCTCCCCCTTTTGCCCCCCGTACCCTCCTACTCTCTATAAGACACAATAGATTTTTACACTTATCAGAGTATGTTATTGCCCCTTTGACCCCAAAACAATGAGAGTAAATTTCATACAATGCTACTTTCCCTCCCTCCTTTTCCTCTATTTAATGAATTTTTGTGTCTTTTCATGTTAGAATCTTAAACTAAACTGATTATGTTGATCTCTCTTTGAACCAGAGCTAGTGAGAATAATGTTCAAATGATGTCTCTCTCCCTCTTGGTGGGCTGCAGGGGGAAGGAGACTGAGGTGTGGGGCCAGGGGGTTGCAGAAGCCCTCCAGGAGGACTTGTGCCATGCTGCTGTGCTGCCAGAATCACACCATAGCACACAGGCATGCTTCCTGCTGGCAAGACCCCCTGTAGTGACTGGCTAGCAGGGACCATCACAGGTTGCTGAAAGGTCTGTTCGACTTCGTCTGAAGGTATTGGAATATACTGGACTGTGAGGTCTTGCATCTGGCCCCCCATGCTGCTCCTCTGGTCGATGAGAAGGCCTTGGCTCTGTGGCTGCTGGATACCCATCTCACCCTAGTAAGCTGCCTGCTGATGGTTGGACTTTATGAGCTGTAACCCCAACTAATGAGAGGGCTGAGGCAGCTGTTGACCATGTTGGGGGCTATAGGTCACCAGGTGAGAAAGAGATCGGTTTTGCTGGTCTGAGTTGGGATGCTTCTCAGGGGGATAGTAAGAAATCCTGTATCTGTTGTGGGCACTGTGTGTAGCCCTGAGGCTGAAGAAGTTGTTGGGACTCCAAGGCTGGAGGTGGAGTAATTAGGGGTGGGGAGAGGCTGGTCTGTGGAAGATATAATGAAGCCAGCAACCTCAGCGAGGGAAGTGAGCTGGAACAGGGCTGAACAGGGATCAGCTGCTTAGGCAAAACCTTGTGGGCTAAGGTTCATCTGCACCAAGGGGTTGCTAAGCTCAGCTGTGTGAGACCATGTGATTGATTACTCAAGGGTTGGGTGTGAGTGGGAGAGCTGAATGCTGCTGCTGCTGGTGCTATTGCTAGAGCAAGGTTTAGAAGGCCCCAGACAGGCTGGAATGAGGTGACCTGGTTGCACACTTCTGGGACACGTAGTACTAAACCTGGCCTGAAGATTCTTCCTTCACTGACTCCTTTATTGCTCCAGCTTGGAATGGAGATCCCACTGAGGCTTCTGGCTTTGGTAACAGGTGGCCACATACTATGGACACAACTATCTGAGTCTGTGATGCTCTAGGGATGGGGCTTCAGGGATTTGATCTTGCTGTCTGTGCTGCTCTGGCTGTTGTTTGAGGTATGTATAATTCAACCCCTAATGGTTTTCCCCATGTCAAGCTGGAGCAATAGCTCCAGCTTGGATTATAATCTTAACACTGTAACAAGAGAGGTTTGCACGGTGAAGGGATATGAAAAATGATGCTTGGTGTATTCTAAAACATTTAGGGTGTGTTGGAGGAGGACTTGGGAAAAGAAATTGGTTTTGTAACTTTTCTGCAGTGATATTAAGCAGGGCATTTGATGACTAGCAGCAGAAAATTACAGACTTTGAGTCCCTTAGGAAGCTTCCACCTCTTTTTCTTGCCAGCTTAAAGGTGGCTACGCTCTAAATAATTCCAATTGTGCAGTGATTTTAAAACTGCATGGTATTTGGCTACACCTTGACAGTGTCTGATGTAGCAGATTTCAGTATTGTCTTATTCTTCCAGCCCTCGGATTTGGAAATAATTTTACCATTCTACCTCCTGAGATCTATCAAAGCATATTGTATTATTTACTGTTGTACCATTTATATCTGTTTTATTGTAATGTAAATTATGTTGAAATTTTTAAAGTTATAAAAAGTTTTAGTTATTAAAAAGAAAAGGGAAATTATCAAGACCACAAAGACAGGAGCTAATATGGTTTCTTTAATTCATTTTAATTTATTAAATACCACCTGTGTATGAAGTATGGTATGAACTAGGTCAGTTAGAAAGTTTAGAAAAGAAGATATCCCTACCTTAGTCATAGCCTATTACAACGTGATTATAAACCTGGGAAATATTGGTAATTAAAACCTGTATTTCATAGCACTGATGATATTGTGCGTAATGTTTAACAGTCTTCATATCCATTATGCTGTAAATTATCTTCTTAATAAAAATTGTTTTGAGATTGTCAGATAGAAATTTAAACCAGCATATTCAGTTTTGTTGTTGGTTAGTTATAACAATAGCTTTAAGATTATAATCCAAGTTTAGTTCACTTTTTGACTCCTTTATCACCAAGATATCTTTGAATGAATTACTAGTCCCTACATTATTTCCATATCAACTAAATCCAGAAGAAATGGGCAAAAACTCTTTTAATAGATGTAGGTATAAAATAGTAATGTTTTCTGAGAATATCATTAACTCCCTTGCAGTCTGACTGGTAGCCTCCTCACTCACTAGTAATGTCTCAATTGATGTATAGTTATTATTGTTTGTTTTCCCCTATTCTTATCCATTTTATCCCTCTGTATCATTTGACACAGTTGACCCCTCAAACATGATTTTTTTTTCAGAGTTCCATTGCCAGTATTCTCAAAGTTCAGAAGATCATTACTGTAAGAGTCCTTAGAGACTATATGTTCCAAACCCCTATTTTTACAGATGAATAAGCTGAGGCTCAAAAATGATTTTCCAAAAAGTAAATATCCAAAAAGTAAATTTTCCAAAAGTAAATAAATATAAAAATAAATGATTTTCCCAAAAGTAAATATCTGAACCAGGGTTTGAACACAGGTCCTCGTCTTATTTATCTGACTTTTGCTCCTTTTTCATCCCTTCGTAAACATTTTCAGGGTATAAATATATACATATATACTTAACACATATGTGAGGTTTGTTAGATATTTCATAGATGTATGTTTGTTACATATATCTCCTATGTGTGTGTTATATATGTTATATGTATGCTGTATGTATATATGTATTTATTGTGTTTGTCTCCCAAGGAAAGAACTGGGCGCAATGAATTGAAATTACAGAGAAAGGGGGCGGCTAGGTGGCGCAGTGAATAGAGCGCCGGCCCTGGAATCAGAAGGACCTGAGTTCGGAGCCGGCCTCCGACACTTAATCCGCACAAACAAAAAACCTAGCCGTGTAACCTTGGGCAAGTTACTTAACCCCAATTGCCCGAAAGGGGCGGCTAGGTGGTGCAGTGAGTAAGAGGGCCGGCCTCGGAGTTTGGATGACCCGAGATCAGATCCGGCCTCAGAAAATGAGCACCCACGCATAAATCAAATGACTAGCCGTGTAACCTTGAGCAAGTTACTTAACCCCAATTGCTTAAAAAAAAAAAAAAAAAGAAATTACAGAGAAGGAAATTTAGGCTTGATGTTGGGAGAAAAGCTATCTAACAGCTAAAGCTGTCCCAAAGTGAAATGGGCTGCCTCAAGAGAGGTTGAATTGAGACTTGATAAAGGCTGTCTCTGTCTCTAGACTTGATGACTGCTTGTCAGGTATGTTATTTTAAGGGTTAATTTTAGGAATGCTTTGGTCTAGATAGTTGCTTACCTCACAAACAGCTCTCAAATTCTGAGACGTACTGACTATGTCCTGGAATGTACTTGCTCCTGATGTCTCCATCACAGAAACACTCACTTTTGAGCATCACCTTCCCATAGGCTTCACCAGCCTGCCAAAGGGCCCATGACTCAAGAAAACATTAAAATACCCTCTTTTACATGAAGCCTAATCTTGGTTTTCCACAATTTACAGTACCCTCTCTCCCTAAATACCTTAGATTTAGTTCATTTTCTGAGTAGAAAGGGACATGTTTTATGATTTCATTAATACAAGAAATGTTAGGTCACTAGCTTTTCCTACCAATTCATACCTGATCAGCAGTTTACAGTCTTAGAGAGCTGCATGATATTGTGAGGGATTAAATGATTTGCCTGGCTCACACTGACAATGTGTAATAGGGTGAGGATTTGAATCTAGACCTTACTAACTCCAAAAGCACATGTGCATTTACTGCACTATGCCTCTCATGACTGTATATAACTATATAGTAATTATTTTGTGTTTATTCTGTATATACTTATACTTGTATATGTTTTCTCTGTGATGGAATTTAAACTCCTTAAGATCAAAGATTGTTTTATTTATTTGTTTTTTTTATCTATCAGTCTATTTATTTGCCTGTTTGCTTATTCATTCATTCACTCATTTATTTATCATCTATCTGTCACCCTGTCTGTTTGGTTTATTATTTAGGTGCTTCTATCCCTAATACTAGATGTAGTTTCTTGTACAAAAGATGTACTTAATAAATGCTTGATTGATTGATTCTATGAGTCTTTCTTTTTCTCCACTACCCATAAATGTGAGTTGTCCAAGTATATCTTTGACCTTCTTTCCTTGGTTTACCTTCTCTCCCTTGGTGGTGACCTAAGCAATTCACTCATTCAGCCAATCAAAAATCATTTAAATGCTTTTATATGGTAATCACTCTCATAGGTACTAGAGATAGAGATAGTAAAATTTAATTAAACCTTACTCTAAAAGAGTTTAACAGATGCAGATAACTTCCAAATCTATATTTCTTCTATCACTACTATCATTTGCTCTATACACACACACACACACACACACACACACACACACACACACACACACTTCTTGTTAAATAACCATTCCTGAATTTCTAAAATACTACTTTCATATCTCCACCAATATAACCCATTGGCATACAAATTTCAGCATGTACAAACCTCATTCTTTCCACCTTCCTATCACCTTAAAAAGCCTTCCTTTTCACATCACAATATCCTTCCAGTTGTGCTGACTTCAATATTTAGTCATCTTGCCTCTTTGTCAACTTAAGACTTTTTCCTTTCCCTCAAAACCAAATCTTCTGCTACCATATCCTCTTGTTTCTATCTTAGCAATATCTTTCACATCATTCCCTTGTTTTAGTTTTTCCTCAAATCACTTTTTTATACATAAACTTTTATATATTCTATTCTTATCATCTCTAGATGATATTCCTGATTCTATTCTATTCTATCTCCAATCTTTACACTACTGCCCAAGTAATAATGCCACTAGTTTACCCCAGATTATCAGTGGCTCCCATTGCTTTAAAAACCAACCAGTCAACCAAATGAAGAACAATAACAACAAACCAAATCATGATAGTTAATGTCCATACCAAAACAACTGACTCCCATCTATATTTCTAGCCTTTGCTTGTACTTTCCTTCTGTGGTAGAAGCAAAATTCTAACCCATTCTCCCCATGCAAGTAAGGTGATTTTTTCCTTACAATATATTAAACTCTCCTAAATATTTAAGTGGCTCAAAGGACTATGACTTGGGATATTAATGTGGTTTCTAGGTGGTCTTATATTGAATAGCCAGAAGAAGAAAGGATGGGGTTTCTCCCTCAACTTCTCACCACATACCAGCTGTATGAATAATACATGGATGATATGAGCAATTGAATCAATGCTTTATCCTGGATCAACATCACTTCTCTACTTCAGATGCTCTTCCCCTATTACAATGCAGTTAACTTCTTTTAGTTAAGGGTTAGATAGATTATAACTGTTATATTTCATTCTATTTGATGATCTAAAGTGCAGATCATCCAGCCTGGGTCATGTCCAGCCTTTAACACCTTCATATACTATTATTAATTTATATTTGAGCTGAGTCAGATTTTTCTTGATCATTTATTCTTGTTTTGCCCTCTTAGTCTTTATGCCTTTGCTCAAAGTATGATCTCTGTATGAAACAGATTCTTATCATTACACCTGAAGATTTTCCTTTTGTTTATTACTCCTTCTTAGCTGCCCTTTAATAATAGTATTAATGATAATAAAACCCAGCATTTATATGGTACCTATTATATGCTAAGTGATTTATATGTGTATTATCTCATTTAGTCTTCACAACAACCCTAGGAGATGCATGTTATTATTTTGTCCATTGTATGGTTGAGGAAACAGACAAGCAGGTTAAGTGACTTGCAGAAGGTTCCATACATAGTAAGCATTTGAGGGTTGATTTGAAACCAGGTCTTCCTGACTTCAGGCCCAGAGCTGTAGCCACTGTCCACCAAATTGCTTATATTTCCTCCATGAAATCATAATGACTTCTTTATTTCTTTCATATAGTTATATAGTACTATTTGATATTTTCTTGAGAAAATTCTGCCTCTAGCTGGTACTTGGTACAGCGAATATAATAGCAGAGCTTTAAGTATATCCTACAAAGTGTCAAGTTTTTAAATCCTCTTGGACACAATTGGAAAAAAAAATCATACAAGAAAGAAAATATCCTCTCAGAGATCTTGAGCAAAGCTCTCCAACTATTCCGAGTGACCCACTCCAGGGTTTTGTCCACTTATTTATTCAAGTATTCCTTTTAAAAATCATTAGCTTCTTAATAACTCTTCATATACTCAAAGCAAAATTTAAATCACTCCTTAATCTCCTCTGCTTTAGGCTAAATCTCTTTGTGATTCTTTTCTTTATCATGTACTTCTTTCTGAATTGTCTATAATTATATTTGGGGTATGTGAAGTGTTCAGCAAGGATTAGCACCCTTGGTGAGGGGAATTACTGAGCTATTTTTGTGGCTGCTCCTGGTGCCCACATATCACCCAAATCTCAACTGTGACTACAATAAACTGTAGCATGCACAGTGGCCAAACCTTAGTTAAATTGGCTCTGAAGATGAGCTAAACCAGGTTGAAGGTAACCAACAGGTTTCAAACTCTTAAGTGAATCAGGGGGATATCCACCCCAAGGACATGAAAACTTCCCCTACAGAAACTGGCAGATGAGAACAATGTATTCTTTTTTTTTTTTACCTTGACCTTTATTTTTTTTCAACTTAATAGTATTTTATTTCTTTTCCATTTAAATATAAAGATAGTCTTCAACATTCACTTTTATGAGATTTTGATTTCCAAATATTTTCTCTCTCTCATTCCCCTTCCCTTATCCCCAAGACTGCAAGCAATCTGTTATAGGTTATACATGTATCATCATAATAATCATATTTCTATATTAGTCATGTTATAAAAGAAGAATCAGAACAAAAATGAAAACTCATGAGAGAGAACAACAAAAGGGAAAATGGTATGCTTTGATCTGCATTCAGACTACATAGTTGTTTCTCTGGATGTGGGTAGTATTTTTCATCATGAGTCTTTTGGAATTGTCTCAGATCATTGTATTGCTGAGAAGAGTCATATCTATTAAAACTGATCATCACACAGTGTTGCTGTTACTGTGTATAATATTCTTCTGGTTCTGCTCACTTCACTCAGCATTGGTTCATGTAAGTCTTTCCATTTGTTATTGTTTTTTTTTTTCCTGAAATCTGCCTGCTCATCATTTCTTATAGCACAATAGTATTCCATTACATTCATATACTACAACTTGCTCAACCATTTCCCAATTGAAGGGTAAGACCTCAATTTCTAATTCATTAACACCTCAAAAAGAGCTGATATATATATATATATATATGTATATATGCATATGTATATATACATATATATATACACACATATGTGTGTGTGTCCTTTTCCATTTTTTATGATCTCTTTAGGATACAGACCTAGTAGTAGTATTGCTGGATCAAACGGTACGCATAGATTTTTGGTTTTTGTTTTGTAGATTTTAAAATTATTTTTTAAAAATATATTTATTTAATTTTAGCTTTTAACATTCACGTTTGTAACATTTTAGTTCTAATTTTTCTTCCCTCCCTCTCCTCCCCCCTCCCCAAGACAAAATGTAATTTCACATAGGTTATACAAGTACCATCATATTAAATATATTTCCACCTTAGTCATGTTGGTAAAGAAGAATCAGAGAAAAATGGAAAAACATGAAAAAGAAAAAAAAAGAGAAAAAGAGAGAAAATGATATGTCTCAATCTGTATTCAGACTCCATCGTTCTATCTCTGGATGTGGATAGCATTTTCCATCATGAGTCTTTTGGAATTTTTTAGATCATTGTGTTGCTCAGAAGAGCTAAGTCTAACAAAGTTGGTCATTGCACAGTGTTGCACTCACTTCACTCAACATCAGTTTGTGCAAGTCTTTCCAAGTTTTCTGGAATCCACCTTGCTCTTGATTTCTTATGGAACATTTCTTATGATTTCTTATGGATTCCATTACACTTTTATATCACAGCTTGTTCAGCCACTCACCAATCAATGGGCAACCCCTTTATTTCCAATTCTTTGCCATTACAAAACAGCTGCTATCAACATTTTTGTAGGGTCCTTTTAACTTTTTTATGATCTCTTTGGGATACAGACCTAGTAGTGGAATTGCTGGATCAAAGGTTATGCACAGTTTTATAGTCCTTTGGGCATAGTTCCAAATTGCTCACCAGAATGGGTATACCAGTTCACAATGGTTCACAACTCTACCAACAATGTATTTGTGCTCCAATTTTCCCACATTTTCTGTAGTACCCATCATTTTCGTTTTCTGTCATATTAATCAATCTGATCGGTGTGACGTGGTACCTTGTTTAATTTGTGTTTCTCTAATTGATAGTGATGTAGAGCATTTTTTTTTCATGTGACCATAGATAGCTTTAATTTCTTCATCTGAAAATGGCCTGTTCATATATTTGGCCATCTCTCAGCTGGAGAATGACTTGCATTCTTATAAATTTGACTCACTTCTCTATATATTTGAGAAATGAAGCTTTATTAGAAATATTAGTAGTAAAAAATTATTTAACAGTTTTCTGCTTTCCTTCTAATCTTGGTTATATTGGGTTTGTTTGTGTAATTTAAAAAAATAATGTAATCAAAATTATCTATTTTGTACTTCATAATGTTTTCTATCTCTAATTTGGGCATAAATTCCTCCCTTCTCCATAGATCTGATAGGTAAACTATTCCTTGCTCTCCTAATTAGCTTATGGTATCACCCTTCATATCTAAGCCATTTATCTGTTTTGATGTTGTCATGGTATACGGTATAAGATTTTGGTCTATGCCTAGTTTCTGCCATACTAATTTCCTTTTCCCAGTATATCTTGTCAAATAGTGAGTTCTTATCCCAGAAGCTGGAGTTGTTGGATTTATCAAACAGTAGATTACCATAGTAATTGACTACTGTGTCTTGTGTATCTAACCTATTCCTTTGATCCACCATTCTATTTCTTAGCCAGTACCAAATAGTTTTGTTGATTGCTGCTTTATAACATAGTGTTAGAGCTTGTATGTCTATGCCACCTTCCTTTTCCCCCATTCATTCCCTTGATATTCTTGACCTTTTTTCTTCTTCCAGATGAATTTTATTATTTTTTTCCGAATCTATAAGATAATTTTGGTAGTTTGATGGGTATGATGCTAAATAAGTAAATTAATTTAGGAAGTATCATCATATTTATTGTATTAGTTCAGTCTACCCCATGAGCAATTGATATTCTTCCAATTATTTTGTTCTGACTTTATTTGTGTAAAGAGTTTTGTTCCTGTAGTTCCTGAATTTGACTTGGCAGGCAGACTCCCAAGTATTTTATATTGTCTACATTTATTTTAAATGGAATTTGTCTATCTCTTGCTTCTAGGATTTGATAGTAATATGTATAAATGCTTATGATTTATGTGAGTTTATTTTATATCCTGCAATATTCCTAAAGTCATAAATTATTTCAAGTGTTTTTTTAGTTGATTCTCTTGGATTCTCTAAGTATGCCATCATATTATCTGCAAAGAGGGATAGTTTTATTTCCTCATTGCCTATTCTAATCGCTTCTATTTCTTTTTCTTTTATTGCTAAAGTTAATATTCCTAGTATAATATTAAATAAAAGAGGTGATAATGGGCATCCTTGCTTCATATCCTTGCTTCACTCCTGATCTTATTTGGAAAGCTACTAGCTTATTTCCATAACATACAATGCTTGCTGATGGTTTTGGATAAATACTACTTGTCATTTTATGGAAAACTCCTTCTATTCCTATGTTCTCTGTTGTTTTTAGTGGGTTTGGGTTCTGCATTTTGTCAAAGCTAGAGAACAGTTTTTTTTAGCAACCATGAAGGTAACTTCACTGTTGAGCACTTAAGAGTATGGTGAAACATTGAAGACACTAACATTATTCAATGAATCCCTGGCCATCACCAGCCATCTTGGTTTTTTTTTCCCCCTTGCCACTGGATTTATATGAGCCTGAAAGACAGTGTGGCTAATGACTTTGTTTAACTTTGCTTCCCTTAGATCCAATTCACATGGGATTCAGGACATTATCCTGTGATGTCATTGTTCTGTTTGACAAATTACAATGATTATATTTGTAAACATTTTTTTCAGAGGCTCCCCCCTGACCAGGAGAACTTGGGCACACTTTTGGGGTACTCTCACTTTTCTGGCTTGTTTCACCTGCTAAGACATAATCTGGATACTGTAGCATCTGATATTCCCCTAAAGGTAGCAAAAGAAAATGGAAACTTTTAAAGTTAGCAAAATTATCCTGACTAAAAAGAAAGAACAAATTATAAAGTCTACAAATAAAATCCACGAGGTAGTTCTCAGATAGGGGTATCATTAGCCTGCCTTAGCATAGTATGTGACATAAAGATGAGTTACATTTGAAACCAATAAGAATAAAAAGAGTACCTTCTCTTTTTCAGTGCCCTTTTTCTTCTCCCTGTTCCTCTACACCCTTGGGACTTGAACATTTTGTTATATAAAAATAATATCCTGGGCAGGCCTTCTAGCAGGAACAGGGGAAGCTTTAGGTTCTGATGCTGCAGGCCAGCTTTTTGACACCATGTTTTTGTTTTTATCTATGCCTTATTTTTTTTTTTGCCTTAATCTAGATCCCTTCTTTGTTATTATTATTTTTGTTGTTGTTGTTGTTGTTTTGTTTTGGTTTTTGGAGGGTGAAGGGCAGGGCACTTGGGGTTAAGTGACTTGCCCAAGCTCACACGGATAGTAAGAGTCATGTGTCTGAGGTCAGATTTGAACTTAGGCCCTCCTGAATCCAGGGCCGGTGCTCTGTTCACTGTGTCACCTAGCTGCCCCCTTTTCTTTGTTATTCTTTTGCCTGGAATTATTGGTTACCAAATTCTACAGTGTTCTACTCTATTCTTATCTTATTTAGGGTTCTGTTGTTGTTGTTCTTTCTAATAGTTTTTCTTTCTTTTTTTGTTTTTTGTTTTTGTTTTGTTTTCTCCATGAGTCATTAAAATGCCATAGAAAATCTGTGGCTAGATAGCACAGTAAATAGACTCATCCTCCTGAGTTCAAATCTGGACTTAGACACTTATTAAGTATGTTACTGTAGCCCAGTGATGAGCCCTGTTTGCCTCAGTTTCCTCAAATGCAAAATGAACTGGAGAAGAAAATGGTGACCCACTGAAATCTTTGCTGAGAAAACACCAAATGGGGTCATGAAGAGTTGAAGATAACAGAAAAAAAATTACGGAACACCACCACCAATGACAATAAGAACAAATAAAATTTGTGCCTAGGCCAATTTATGAGGAGTTTTGTATTTTGAGGCAAAGGATCCTGATTGGGAAACCTCATCTGCCAGGTAAGGCCTCTGTGACTTTAGTAAAGTCAATTAACATTGTCATGATTTTCCTCATCTATAAAGTGAAGAGTTTAGATAATATTTAAGGTCCCTCCTAAATTTCAATCATATGAATGGCACAGTGGATAGATTGTAAGACTTGTAGCCCAGAAGACCTGAGTTTGAATACTGCCTCAGAAACTTAGATTACTGACTCTATCGGACTGAGTTTTCTAATGTGTAAAGCGGAGATTATTATACACAACTCAGCAACCCAATGTGTTGTTTTAAGAAAATTAAATAATACATGTAAAATATTGTAAAAATACTATTACCATTATTTTATTAGTAATGAATGCATGAACAAAATGGTATTAATCCATTAAGCAATAACAATATAAATAAAATCAGGGAAGATAGACCTATCAGGAAGCTTGAGTACTAATGGAATATAAAGGGAAGTTAGAAGGAGAGGAAAGAAGAGTGAGTGAGTATATCATTTAGAAATGACTAGGGACCTTTGGGTGTGGAGTGCAGAGGAGTTGAGACTGACTGCAGCAGGGGGTATCGTGACCAGTCACCATGACGGACCAGCAGGTGGAAGCCCGGTCCTTTCTCAGCGAGGAAATGATCACTGAGTTCAAAGCCGCCTTCGACATGTTTGATGCTGACGGTGGTGGAGACATCAGTACCAAGGAACTGGGTACTGTGATGTGGATGTTGGGCCAGACACCCACCAAAGAGGAGTTGGATGCCATCAGACAGAGGTGGATGAAGATGGCAGTGGCACTATCGACTTTGAAGAGTTCTTAGTCATGATGGTGAGACAGATGAAGGAGGATGTGAAAGGAAAGACTGAGGAGGAGCTGGCTGAGTGTTTTTGCATCTTTGACAGGAATGCCGATGGCTATATTGATGCCAAGGAGCTGGTGGAGATCTCCCGGTCTTCAGGAGAGCATGTGATGGATGAAGAGATCGAGTCCTTAATGAAAGATGGAGACAAGAACAATGATGGCAGAATTGACTTTGATGAGTTCCTGAAGATGATGGAGGGTGTGCAGTAAGAATCCAGCACAGCTCAGTCTTGTTTTGCCCCACCCTGCCCTTCACCCCCAAGGGTTCAATCTGAGATTCACCTGGCTCCCATCTTCCTGAGACCATACAGGACTGTCCATCCCTCTCCACTGTCCTCTGCTGCCCTGTCCCTCCCTCATGTTATATTCTCCTTCCACTCCCTCCCTCTCTCTTCCTCTCCTGGGTCAGGAGCATGTAAATGTCACTAATAAAGGAAAAAAAAAGATTTCAAAAAAATGACTAGGACATGATGTGGTGTCCTTTTTCATGCAAGATGAGGCAAAAGTTCACTTATCAGAGCCCAGAGTACAAGAGGCAGAAGTGAAGTTTCATTATGACGGGAATGAAAAAAGTGGATTGTAAGACTAAAAAGCAGTAAGTGTGAAGAACTAAGTTAGATAGGATGGAAAGAAATTAAACTCCATTGTATTTTTGAGACATTGAAATAAGTAAATATGAGATCACAAAATATTGTGAAACACAGCAGTCAGTCATTAAGCTGACTGACACTCATTAAATTAAGCATCTGCTATAGGATAGGCACCATTCTAAGTGCTGGGGATAAAAATAAATAAATAAATAAAAAGATAAAGGCAGCCCTTGTCCTCAAGGAGTTTATAATGTAACAAGGAAAATACAAAAAAGAGGTGAGGGAGGTAGGGTGGCACATGATAGTGAAGTCCAAAGGGGAGTGTCTGGGTTGGAAATGATGTGATAGTTTGAACTTGGTGTCTTCCTTAAATGAAGGTTCTGGGAGGAGTTCTACTCTCCACCTTCCAATCAGAGATGCCTCAGGGACAGAGTAGATTGATGAGATGTGTGTTCCAGGGCTGACATGATCTTGCAGAATGAAGAAGTACCTGGGGTATGGTGGAAACTTCTAGAAGCATGCAGCCAGGTGGGAAATAAATAAATAAATAGCATAATGCTTAATTGGGTGAAAGTACTCACAAACTAGTTAAGTCTGATTTCTGTGGAGAGGAGTCACAAATTTTGTCTCCATTTTGACCCTGGTGAGATGACAAGGTCCCTTGGATACCTCAAATGATTCTGGTTAAACTGTGTCTGTTCCACTATTTCCCTAATATCTTTTTGACCACCAAATATGAAAGGTGTTCTAGGATATAGGGATAACTCCAACAAATATGTAAACTTAACTCCTTGTTTAGTTGTGTTTCACTTACCTGCCATAGGATTCTGCTGATTGGCTGTGTACTCTAGGAATAGAAGGCTGCCACCAATAGTTCATTGGCTTTATTGTGCTATTAAATTCCTTTCCCTTTCAGTTTTTAAGTTTAGCTATTAACCTTATTTGATGTCCAGTATTTTGAACCATTAATGGGTGGGATTCTTTTAGGCGACAATCTCCCTTCTGTTTGAGAAATTCCCCAATATCTGCAACTATCAACATCTTCAAATTTTCTACACAATACCTATATATTTATTTTTGGAAGTGTATGTATATGAGTGTGGGGTGGGGTGGGGAAGGAGTTCAGTTTTAAAGTAGAGGCGAGCCAAGCACTTACATCTATGCTTCTCTCCTTGTTTTCAGCTTTGAGGTTTTGTGCCATGTGGTTTCTTAAGCCAGTTTTAATAGCAAGTCAGAAGAAACTAATTCTCACCTCCAAGCTAATGGCCCACTAGAGAAACATTAATTATGCTTTTGCCCTGTAGACTTTGTTACTGCTTCATTTAATCAATTCAGGTCTCTCCAATAATGACCTAGGATTGCTAAAGACTTTAATTCTACCTAAATATTGAGCCCTAAGGACTTTGGATCTAATAGTCTCAAGCTTCAGGTTGGGATCTAGGTGGGACTTTAATGTTAGACTTATAAGAAAAAGGTTAATGTTTTAAATATTGTTTTAGTTAAAATGAATCGTTAAAATGCCCAATAACAAGTAAATTGAAAAACCATAAATAAAATAAAAATGCATATTAGGTGCTAAATACACAAAAATAAGTAAAATAGGGAGTCATCTTTACTAGAATTCAAAAGCAAATAGGTTAAAAACATTAAAAAAGAACAAAATATTAATATGAAAAAGTTTATTAGATTAAGAAAATAAATTACTAGGTGACTAGCTCTATTTTAGGCAAATTGCTCCCATGCTCACATGAGTCTAAAGGTTTTTTTGTTTTTTCTTATAATAAACTCAGGTGAGCTAGGTGGCACAGTGGACAGAGTGCCAGGCCTGGAGTCAGGGAGTCACATATTCCTGAATACAAATTTGGCCACATTTATTTATGACCCAGGGCAAGTCACTTAACCCTGTTTGCCTCAGTTTGCTCATATATGAAATGACCTGGAGAAGGAAATGGCAAATGATTCCAGTATCTTTGCTGAGAAATCCCCAAATGGGATCATAAAGAGTTGGAGACAACTGAAAAATGAGTGAGCAACAACAATAATAAGTTTAAATAATAATGGATCCCCAGTTCATGGTGGCTTTTTTGGGAGAAGGGGCAGAATTGTAGTTGGACATATGCTTTCATTGACATACAGAACTCCCGAAGGAAAAATTCCTTCCACAAATATTGATCAGTAACTGTTGTCCCTTAATTTGGGTGCTGAGAAATTAAATGACTTGAAGCACATTAAACTAGGTTTTCTTGCCAGAGACCACCTTTGCATTCACTATGAGGAAGCTAGGTGATGCAGTGTGTAGAGTTTGGGGCCTAAATTCAGTCTCATATTCTTACTAGCTACGTATGGGCAAATGACTTAATCACTGTTTGCCTCGGTTTCTTCAACTGTAGAATAAGGGTAATAGCACCACCTGCCTTCTAGGGTTTTTTGAGGACCAAATAAGATAATCTTTGTAAAAGTGCTTAGCATAGAGACTTGCAAAGAGTAGACAGTACAAAAATGCTCATTTCCTTGGCTCTCCCTATAACAGATTTCCTTTCTGTAATATGGAGCAACCGCAAACCATCATATAAGCACCCCACCAGATAGTAATAATGATACTTGTCTCATTTGAACCTAACAACAACCCTAATATGTAAGTATCATAGACCTTATCACCCCTATTTTATAATTAAGAAGAAAAGAGAAAAGCAAACATGATTTGTTCAGGATCACGTGGCTAGTAATATTGAAAGTGAAATAAAATGTAGCAAACAATACCAAGGATATAGTAGAGCAAGTGAAGACTTCTACATATATAAAAACTCATTGTGGTTCTTAGATAAAAGAACTTTCTCTTAATGTTTACCTCATGCCTGTTCTCTCTCTCTCTCTCTCTCTCTCTCTCTCTCTCTCTCTCTCTCGGCGCAATTGAGGTTAAGTGACTTCCCCAGGGTCACATAGCTAGTAAGTGTCTGAGGCAGGATTTGCACTCAAAACTTCTTGACTCTTGGGCTTAAAGGTATTCTATCCTCTGTTGAACCTAGGTGAGCCTCCTGTTTTCTTTTTTTTTTTTCTTTTCCATTCTCCTTTATTCCATAAAGTTACAAGTTACATACACACACACATACACACACACAAAGGGCAAAGGGACACAGAGACAGAGTGTGTGTGTGTGTGTGTACACATATGTGCATGGGTGCATGAGGGCATAGGGTTAGAAGACAAGAGGAAAAAGGACCCAATACCCACCCCTTACCCAGCCAGTAGGGAGGGGGCACAGCCCCAAACATGGGACTTCTAGGTAGAGATGAGAAAGGATCCAATGGCAACTAACAGACTTTTGGGGGGAAATGGGGCTCCTACCCCTAGAACTTATCCTAAGGGACCTTGTACTTATTGGGGGTTAGAGAAAAAAATCAAGAGACCAGGAAGCAACAGAAAAAAAAAGTCAGTAAATTCACTATGGGAAGGGTTAGATTGAGAAGGGGAGGCAGGCCATGTAAAAGCAGTAAAGGGGGCAGTGAAAAGCTCCCCCCTAAGGCTTCCTAAACTTGAAGGGGCCAGCTCACCTCTATTTAATATTAAATTGGGGGGAAGGGAATTATTCCAAGGGGTGACCTTTCTATCCCTCACAGACTATACCTAGAGGGTGAGGGGAGAGAAAGCTTGTCATATAGGAAGGAAGGGGGGAAAACAGAAGCTGGATGATGAGGGTCTTGGTGGTTGTGGTCAACTCTCCAATTTAGGAGAATTTCTTTCCTTTCCTAGACCATTTGAGACCTACATCACCAAAATAGGCTCTAAGAGGATCTTTACCCCACTCCCACACTCTTAAAATATTAGAACAAGTGGGTTTCCTCCAAATGCCAGAGGAATGACTGAGGGACTTCATCCCTCACCTTGTGACCCCTTCCCTACCAACACTTAGGAGAGGACCTGGGGGGTCCTCACCAGTCATAGCGTCGTGAATGTCGGGAGGGGGAATCCTCAGGGCCCTGTATAGCCAGCCGAGGGGGTGCCTCAGCCCTTCTACCCCCACTTGCCCCAGTAGCCTCATGCCGACGAAATTCCAGGGGGCGCTGTGGCCGGTATCGGGA
This sequence comes from Gymnobelideus leadbeateri, assembly GCA_011680675.1. Classification (NCBI taxonomy): domain Eukaryota; kingdom Metazoa; phylum Chordata; class Mammalia; order Diprotodontia; family Petauridae; genus Gymnobelideus; species Gymnobelideus leadbeateri. The sequence continues at coordinate 5,128 of WOXC01010122.1, read as the reverse complement.
TGTCTCTCTCCTCCATTCATTGTATATTCATTGTAATAAAAAAAAAATTTCTCTATCAAATGAAAAAAAAAAAGATATTTAGTCACCTTTCTTTTCCTCGAACTGGCATGTTTTCACATTTTGATGATAAAATCTACCATCTGCATTCCAAATAATATTTTCTTCCCTGATTGATTCTCTCTTTCTCTTCTCCTCCTGTGAAAGCTATAACTATATATTCTAAATTTCCATAGAGTGTTGATGATTGGCTGTATATTCTAATTCAGCTGAAAAGTTACAAAAACCTAATATGCCTCCTAAAAACCTAAAGCTTCTACCAACCTGAGCAGTCTTTTTTTTAAGCATGTTAAAATATCTTTTCTTTTAATTTTGGCTACTCAAGCTTTCTGCCCCCACAGAACTCAATAGCAAAGATATGTGAGATTTTGCCTCTCTCTAGAAACTCAGGTTGAGAAATTCTCTATCTCAGGTGGAATACAAATTCAGTCCAATCAAACTCCAAGTCAGCCATTCTATCCAGTGTGACATGTTACTTCTTCTTATTTGTTATAATATTTCTTAAACATTGGGAAGAGGGAGGTGGACTTGTTGGACTTAAAGATCACTATTTAATAGAAATGGCCAAGTGAATAGATTGGATATTATTCTGCTATCCAAACACCAATTTCCCTATACAGGTTCTTTGAAAAGGTATAACACATAATATAATAATACACTGTGGGAGAAAGGATGGTCCAAAGCCTGATCATGAGCGCCCATTATGGAGAGACTGTTAAAATTTTAATATGTCAGATATGAAATTTTAGAATCTATGTAGAAGGGTACACTGTTACTTGATAAACAAGAACTTAGCAATCAAAAGATGTCTATGTGTCATATCATTAGTATATCTTTCTTTTTTTTGGAGGATCAAGAAAAAGAAAAACTTTATATCAATTAGAATTATACCAAAATCTAATGGGCTGCCTCAAAAGCAAGTGAGTTTACCTTATGGAGGTCTCCAGACAAAGACTAGATGACAATTTGACAGGTATGTTGCAGAAGATATTATTGTTCAGATGAAAATTGGAATAGATTCTGCCCTCTCATGTCTCTTTAAAGTTCTTCTCATGCTTCTCTTGCTTCTTGTATCCGGATGTCAAATTTTCTATTCAAATTTGTTTTGTTCATCATGAATGCTGGAAAGTCCTTTAGCCATTGAATGACCATATTTTCCCCTGAAACATGATACTTAGTTATGCTGGGTAGGTGATTCTTGGTTTTACTCCCAGCTGCTTTAACCTCCAGAATATCATATTCAAAGTCCTTTGATCCCTCAGTGTAGAAGCTGCCAGATCCTGTGTTGTCCTGATTGGGTTTCCACAATATAGAAATTGTTTCTTACTGGCTGATTGTAATATTTTCTCCTTGATCTGGGAACTCTGGAACCTGGCTATAATATTCCTAGGAGTTTTCTTTTTGGGATCCTTTTCAAGAGGTGATCAGTGGATTCTTTCAACCTCTATTTTCCCCTCTGGTTCTAAAACATAAAGGGCGATTTTCCTTGAGAATTTCTTGAAGGATGATTTCTTGGTTCTTTTTTTGATCAAGGCTTTCAGGTAGTCTAGTAATTTTTAAATTATCTCTCCTGGATCTCTTTTCTATGTCAGTGTTTTTTCCAATGAGGTGTCACATTGCCTTCTATGTTTTCATTTGTTTGGATCTATTTAATAGTATCTTGATTTCTCATAAAGTCACTAGCTTCCATTTGCTCCAGTCTAATTCTGAAGGAATGATTCTCTTCAGTGAGCTCTTGAGATTCTTTTTCCATTTGGCAAATTTGGCTTTTTAAGGCATTCTTCTCCTCATTGGCTTTTTGAGCATCTTTTGGCATTTGAGTTAGTCTATTTTTTAAGGTGTTATTTTCTTCAGTCAAGTTGTTGACCCTCTTTTCCTGATTTTCTTGCATCATTCTCATTTCTCTGCCCAATTTTTCCTCCACTTCTCTTATTTGGTTTTCAAAATCCTTCTTAAGCTCCTCTATGGCCTATAACCAGCTGATATTTTTCCTGGAAGCTTTTTAGTACAGGAGTTCTGACTTTATTCTCTTCTTCCTGTTCCATGCTTTGATCATTTTTGTCCCCTAAGTAGAAGTCAAAAGTTGGATTGCTATACTTGCTTTGCTTCCTTTGCTTGCTCATGGTGCCCTTCCATTACTTGAGTTCTGATCTTTTTGCCACAATACCACTCTTCTTGCAGAGAGGAGAGTTTTTTTCCCAAATCACTGGGTATTTCTCAGCTGCCAGAGCTATTAGTTGGCTGCCCTCTCTGAAGCCTCCACATGCTCCAGCTCACTGGTCATGCACCCCAGGACCTCTACCCTAGACAGCAATCCAGATCCAAGCATCTTAAAGCAATAGCAATCACCCCTCAGGCTGGGCACTTGGTTCCTCTACAATCTACAGGCTAGGATTTCTGAAGCAGCCACATAGCAGTGGCCATACTGCCTTAGCAGCTTCTCCCTCTTGAGGGTAGAAGCCAGATTGCACTCATGGTATCCCTGTTCCAAATTTCACACTGACCTCTCACTTTGTCCTTAGCATCTATTGGTTGATAATTCTGTAAACCACCACAGATGCTAGTTATCCACTCTCCTGAAATCCCACCAGCAGCCGCCTGGTCAAAGCTGCCCTGAGGCTAAAACCGCGGGGTCACGTGGGGCTGGGCTCTGCTCCCAGAGAGCTGCGATGGCCCCTTCATGCCGGCCTGCCTGGCTGTCTTCAGTGGGAGGTTAGTTTCTCTCTGTCACTTTGTGAGTACTGTAGCTCTAAAGTTAGTTTCTCTCTGTCACTTTGTGAGTTCTGTAGCTCTAAAGTTAGTTTCTCTCTGTCACTTTGTGAGTTCTATAGCTCTAAAGTCATTTCTTACATGTATTGGAGGAGCTAAAAGTGGGAGTCACATAGAAGTCCTGTTTCTATTCTGCTGTCTTGGCTCTACCCCCTAGTATATCTTTCTTACATTAAGAGTACAGGGAAAAATAATGATACTATAACTAGAAAATATTAAACCATATACATGTGGTTTATTTCTGGGTATATAAGATCAGACATTTGCAAGAAAAATGTTATAGTTCAGAAAAGTTATAAGTCAGTCAGATGATAAAATGTCTACAGTCTGTATTTTCCCCAAGAAATATAATGGAGAACAGTACCACATGAATTATTAAAAGCTTAATTCAAATTAGGGAATCATCTAGTGAATAAGAAACTAAGTGCATTTAATTTATTAAGTGATTCCATATTTTATGGAAGAAATGAAGAAGAGAGGACAATACTTAAAACATTCCATACATGTGTTTAGATTGATAGAAGAGTCAAGAGTAAGGAAAATTATTTATTTTAGTTTATTTATTCAGGTTCTCCAAGAAAGTCTTACTTGGATGTCTCAATGGACATGTTCTTAATGGCTGTTGATTGTAAGCACAATTGGAAAGTGGAATGCAAGTTCTGGAAGGTATTATCAATTAGGAAAGTCTTTGAGCATAGGTCCAGAGACATTCTAAATTTCATTAAACAAATATGAAGTGCCTAATATGTTCCAAGAACTGTGTTAGGGTGTAGAGAGGTATCACAGCAAAAATAAAACCATCCCTGTGCATATATGTAATGCCATGCACAAGCAGCTTTCCAGAAGAATGTTACTGTGAACAGCTTTTAGGGTTCTGATTACACAGTATAGTGAACACTCTACTTATTCCATAACAAATCAAAGCAAAACATTCATAGTAAATCAAAGTACAGCATTCACAATAGTAGAGCTTATCACAGAAAATCAAAATATAGCATTCACAGCAACTTATCACAGAAAATGTTCACATAGTTTCCCCTACAGTAGTCACAAAGTTTTGAAAAAAAGAACAATCATTTAGTAAGTGAAGCATTCACAAAATACTTAATTCAGTCACAAAGTACAATAGTCAAAGTTTTCCACTCATGGGACATACTAGGTTACAAATAATTACTTATTCAGTCATCAGTCACTAAGGGATTCTGAGTGGTACTGTAGGGCATTATATTGTCCTTAACTTAATAGAAGCAATGTTCAATCCGTCAATAATATTTATTAAACACTTACTAAGTGCTAGAAAGTTGCTAAGTATTGAGATAAAAAGAAAGACAAAAGAAAGCCCTTCCTCTCAAGGAACTCAGTCTAATAGGAGTGGCAAATGCAAACTATGTACAAATGAAATTTTTAACAGATAAATTTAAGACAATCAGGAGAGACAATGTCAATATTATTATTATTTTTTTGCATTTCAATAGTTTTATTGAAGGGTCACTTTCTTAGTACCAGAACATAATGGTACTTTGTTAGGTTACTTCAGCCAACTTAAGTTTGCATTGATGAATTAGAAAGGAAATTCTTCAATGAATCAGGTGTTTAGGAGTAACTGAAGAGTACATCTGCAAAATGCTTTACAAAATGAAGCATAAGACATGAGACATACTGTGGTTCTTTGTTTTATCTTTAAAGGGAAGTTTTTTTCCCCCGACAACACAATGTCAATATTCTTATAAATTATGGAACAAGAAGTTAAAGATGATACTGGGATACTGAGGAAATGTTGAATCCAAATTCCTGCTTAAGCAGTTAAAAAATTGTGTCTAGAGACCTCTGATACTGGTGGGTAATAAAAGGTCAAGGTTTGTTTGATATATGCATCTTCCAATCCTCCACCAGAATAGTTGTGCTCCATGTCTTACTCCAAAGATTAATAGATGATTGCTTTAGTTAAACAAAAAGCAGGCTATCACCAAATGTAAGGTGTTTCCCATGAGGGTGTACCTCAAGAGATAGGATTATTGAAACAAATATTAAAAAATTTAAAAATACCTTTTATTAGAGAGGTGGAGTCAATATGGAGGAGTAAAGTTAGGGACTCTCCTGACTTCACTTCAAAACCCCTACAAATACCTTTAAATAATAATTCTAAACAAATTCTAGATCAGAACCCATAGAAGACTAAAACAATATTCCAGCACATGATAACTTATAAAGTCAGTAGGAAAGATCTGTTGTAGCAGGGTGAGAGAGATGCATAATCTACCACAGGTCACACAAGCACACACCAGACACCAGGAAACTATGA